>JAHWLF010000970.1:0-10103 GCA_024679295.1 Phytophthora parvispora
AAATAATGCATAAATGCAAATTGCCATATATTTCTAGGAAGCACTGCATGTGCGTGATGCCCAAAGCCGCAAAAGTGGTCGAAGCCTTGTCGGTGCTCAATTGCCCGCACATCGATTTTCGGGGATGTTGTGAGTCAAGATGATCAACGGTGCATGCGTCTGCCTAGCGGCTTGGCTGTCATAATTCTCCTCTTCGCTTTGGTGAAGCTTCTGTCCAGTACACCGCTGATGACCGGAAAGACTAGAAGTAGTTGAGATTCGAACATTCACAGCAAGGCACCAAGATCAGAAGCTGGATTGCGTTGACATTAAACCAAAAGTAAGGATGCTATCTACCCGTGTTTTATCAGTACTAAAGCACATCACGAAGCCTCATGCGATTTCAACGTTTCTGCATCAATTCTGGTACAGGTGAAACCCGTATCCATTGTAGATCTGAAGGTACTTCTTCCCCTTGTTCTTAGGGTCCGCGACTGCCAGCCAGTCGCTGATCTTCTGGAGAGTGTACCCCTTAGCTGCCCACTTCTCGCACGCTTTCTGCGCCTTTGAGGGATCCTTCAGAATAGCCTTGGCCAACGCTTTAGCAGACGCCTTGTTCCACAGCTCAGTCACACTAAAGGTCCGTTCTTCCTCCTCATCTTCGTGTGCGCGGAGAAATCTTTTGACGGAAGCATCGTCTTCCTGCCCTACGTCGAGCGAGTGGACGAGATCTGGCGACCCCACTGTCGAAATCTTGGCTTGGTCGGAGTCCGTAGTAGCGTTGCAGGCCACAATGCAACTGATGGCTATAGTCGCGTGCACCATGATAGACAGACGCATGATTCGTGACTGGGGGCTTGAGTGCTTGGCGGTCGAAGGGCGAAATGGAAAGTGATGGTGGAGCTTGCGGAACGAACAGACGCACACCTCGCTATAGAGCGAGTACAGCTACACAGCAACTACTGGCACACGTCCAGGATATGCACGTGTCGAACGTAGATACAGTCAACTGACGGTAGCGGCAGGTATGCGTAATTGCATTGTCGAAGGGATGGGAGGTTGAGTGTATGCCTCAAACTTCATGTGAATGAATTTTACAGGGCATTGTTTTAGTTCCCAGTCACCGTAGATTTTAGAACATACCCAATCAACTATGTATCTTTCATTTTGCTTAAAGATGTGATCAAAATCACAGTAAAGGGTACGTAACAGGATCGACGAATATGACGAGTTAATTAAGCACTACAGACAACGACGGAAAAAGCCCCGTAACACAAAAATCCGCCGTGTGTTTATTTTCTGGACGTTCAAACATTTTATTTACTGACTATAACTAAATCAAGTACATTTGACTCCAACTGACCAATCAGAAATGTCTATTTGCCAGCGTGCCTGTCCATGTCACTGTAATAATTTAGCAAACGCGGCGGCTTTTATCGTCGTTGTCTGTACCGCAAATTTAATTATAATACGATTTTTCAGGTGCATATCCTTAGATGGTGACAAAAGATACGGTTATGGCGTTTACGGTATAGTATAAATATGCCGTAAACGCATGCCTTTCAATAGGTTACAATTTGAGAGGTTTTCGCATTTGGAACTTTGTGCGAATCAATCGACCAGTGCACCACCCGCGTTATCCCAACTATGCAAGCGCTTCAGGGACTTCGGGAATGAATTTTGTCCGAATTGAAATATTCCGACCGAAAAACTTCAAAACCTTCATGTGTTTCCGAGTCTAAAGTATCCAATAGATCAATGTTAACTTCAGCAGGAGGGTTCAGGTCTATATTGCTGAATTTTTTATGGGCATTTATACCCACCATGTAGTAGGATGTCAAGCTACTGTAGTTGTGATTGAATTAAAAAAAATACCGCAAACGTTGGAATGATTGCATAGACATTGAACTTGAACAATCTAAAATTTGTGTACTTCGATACTGGAGCTTCGCGCATTCGCAGGGCAACAAGTGTGAAAGCACAATGCGTTTGAAGGCAGCGGCTCGGACACAACTCGCCATTTCACTGGCACGAGTTTACAAGATTATGTATTATACTGGGATAGCACTAAAGCGGCTAGCTCAGCTCAAATCCGATGGTATTCTTCAATAATAATGATGACGCGTGGTCAGAACGAGTTACTACGCAACCCCGAAACTTCTAGTGCTGGTTGAGTACCACAACGAGTAATGAATATCATATTTTTTGCATGCATTCCTACAATACATCAGCATTGAACCCGACTCAGGCAAATGCTTCAAGTGCAAACTGGAGTGTTCCAGCAAGCTTATCTTTTTTCAGCAAGCAAACCTCTTTTGTTATGGTCTCACCAGGCTTGAGGCTGGCGATAGGTGACGATCCTTGAGCAATCCGAGTACTTCCCACAGAGGTTCCGTGTTTGACAATGAACACGATTGTGATGTTGCTCGTTGCATCGACCGGTAGAGCCACCTCGAATAATTGCGAACTCCACGATGGGTTCTGTCCACCTTTGGTGTGCGCAGAGGTCTGAACCTGAACCAACGTCACACCATTTGATGCGTCGAAGCGACAAACACAGTATGGACTTTGTTTGCTACTGGTATGAAGCCCCTTGACTCCAATAATCTTGAGCATGAAGCGTTGTACTTCTGTGGATGGGACGGAGGACTTCGATGATGACAATCGGCGTCGCATTGCTTGTAGAACCCCCTTTGAGCCAGCATTGTCTTCGTGCGAGGCCAACTTCGGATTTGTACCCGTTGATGGCTTATGCTGAGGAGAAATTGGCGCCACAGGTCTCGTCATTTCGGTAGGAACTGGTAGTAAAGTCTCGACCACAGGTGGGAGCTCTTGAGAAGCAACCTTATCTTCCATACGTTCTAGAGGGATAATATCTCCTCTGCGCGAGTAATCTACAGCCAGCATGATGGCATTTCCGTGCTGAAGAATTTCATCGCGAGAGGCCCAAATGTATTCGGTCGGGTTCACAACAACACCCGAGACCAATCCCGAGAGTTGTGGGATGTCGTCGACCTTGAATTCTTCATTATGCACTCGTAAAAGACAACTGAGCAGTGACAAGATTTCGTCGGGGTTAAGTCCCCGATTGTTTCCCATATTTTGCGGTCCAGTAGCTGGCTCCTTCGAGACACCAGCGCGGTGTAGCACCTCATGGAAGTCCATACTTCTGTCGAGTTGCCGCTTGCACTCTAAAGAAAACTATTTATTAGTACCGACTCGGCGATCTGTGAGTTCGCACGTACGCACCATCGGTGATGATCCCAAGGACAGCTTTCCCGCAAAAATCTGGGGTAGCGGCTGATAGCAACGTTAATCCCGCCTAAAATGCACACAAGATGTTAATTGAAATAACGCTGCTGTCGTCTCAGAAGATCAAATCGCACACCATACCTTCAGAAATTTACCATAGCGTGAAAGCACTTCAGGCGCGACAGAAATCATGATCGGCTCGTGGTAACATTTTCCAGAGAGCTCACTCCGGAATTTCAAAACGACGGTCGTCATCACCTTATTCTTCAGTGCTGCTACAATACCCGAGCCGAAGCCACGATCGCTAGACGTTTTTTGCTCAGGCTGCTGGTACTCAAGCGTCCATAAGGACGGAAATGTGGCTTTGTTCTTCATTCCAGTGATCAACGCAATGTGAGAACGCTGAATCTCGGTTGCTATGGCGTCGATGTGCTCAGCATTCTGTTGAAAGAGCCTCTCCATATTGTCTGCCTGCTGCCCCACAACTGCGATAATGCCATCCATACCTTGTTTCAGAGCGACTACTTGCGCGGCTAATCCGTTCTCGTTCAACGCAGCGCCGGCGTTCTCGGTCTTTCGGACAGGATCGGGTTGCCGTGACTTGTTAGTGTACCATTTCATATCGGCAGGGAGAAACGTTTGATCAGTGCCGATACTCAGCTGCGTGAAATGCTCTTGATCACTTAAGAGCTGATCCACGTTAAAGCGTTGACCACTTTGAGGCACTGTGCAACGTGTCACTAGTAATCCCGGATAGGTTCTAAGCAATTTTTCGAGATTCATGCAATACCACACGAGCTGCTTCCATGCAAGTGTGCGTTCTCGGGCTACCACGCTTACGCTCATTACCGATGACACAGCATCCAGATCTCCAGCTGCAGTACCATCTTCTTTGGCGACACGGGAGCTAAATTCATTTGTCAACTTGTCTATAAAGCTGGATCCAGTGTAGTGTCGTTCCGATTGAAGCAAAGGTGAATAAGTCGCCACTGCCAATTTCTCAAAAACGTTTTCTGGGATAGCGGGCTCAAACGAGTACTCCCACCGAACAAACTCAAGCAACCCAGCTGATTTATCGTCATCTGTTGGGAATACTTTCACGTCAGCCTCAGAGGCACGATTCCAGTAAACTGGGACAATCAAGTCCGAGTTCCACGCCATTCTCTTTGACTTTCCAGAAGAATAGGCGAGATGGAGATGAAGCAGCAACTCCTTCAATTGTTGCATGGTAGTTGAATTCACTTCTCTCCAAAATGGTAGCGACTGTAGCCGTGCGTGAGTTATGCGGCCAGTCAAGGTTGCATTGCCGTCCACCTTGTGATTGACAATCTGACGGATGAACTCGATGACTAGCATCGGGTCCAGGAAGAGCCGCTCTTTAAGCAGTCGAACATCGGACACTCCATCGAACCACACGATGTCACCTGTATCATGCAGCAAATGCAGTGCAGCGAGCATTTCTTCTTCGGGTATGATGAGCTTGGAGGAACTGGCCACTGAAGTGACAAACTCTTTCACCGACAAAAATGCCATATCTACTTTCTCCTGAAATGACGCTTGATTTTTTTGATCATGCACACAACGCTGCTGGGCGTGCTTTAGGAGCTCAGCGTAACTTGGTGGCAACAAGACTGAACTACCGCTCATCATGAGCAGAGCTTTCAATTTCCCGCGGGCGATACTTTCGTCTTTCAGGTCAGCACTTGAAAATACAATCAACTCTTCCGAAAGGAGGACCGGTTGTTTGCGGAGAATCTGCTCGCAGCTATCAATCTGATCGTCGAGCTCGGTTGTTTCAGCGCCAGGGTCGCTGTCTTGGATCTCAAACTTTGCATCCTCTAGTTCCTGTTGAGCCTGTTGCAAGCGGTCCTTCATCCGTCGAGCGTTCGACTTGAAGCGATACACGAAATCGTGTTGAATGGCAACAATTTTGCGACGATCGTGGCCAACAAGATCAGCCTTCGTGCCCAGGAAAGCAAATTCGGCCTGTGGGTGATGCGCGCAGATCATCCGAACCCAGCGGAAAATGTGCAGTTCTGTGAAGGCATCCATCATAGAGTTGTCAACAGTTTGATCCATCGAGTTGGTCGCTGCTGTCAGTGCGTTGTGGTATCGTTCAAGGTTAATGCAGAGCAAGTAGAGCGTTCGTGAAGAGTAAAACAGGGTGTGCGCAGCCCGATATTCCTCTTGTCCAGCAAAATCCCAAAAGGAAACTTGGTACTCACAATCGCCTGCCTCCGTCTCGACATCAAAGCTCCACGGGAAAAGGTCAATTCCAATTGTGCGAACATCAAACGCTTCGAGCGTGGGTGATCCACTGACAAAACTTTTGATGAAACTAGTTTTACCCCACCGGCTGGGTCCAACGACGCAGACTTTCGATCGGTAAAGCAAATTTTCCGACTCGGCTCTTTCCTCGTCTTCCGCTTTTCTCACTGGAATGCTGGACGCGTCCGAAGAAGATCGGCAACTACCACCTCCAATAACGCGACGAGCCCTCACTGGGCTAGTCTCGGGGATGTCATACTCACTGAAAGTGAAGTCTTCGCGTCGCTTGAAGGAGACGATACCCCCTCCAATGACCCGCACAGCGCTGGGCTTAGGGTTGTAGTCAAATAGCTCGGAATTGGTTGTCAACTGCGCTGGTTGCTCAGATCTCCTTTTTGCGGCTTGGGAGAGAGAAGAATCGCGTGCCGAGGGTGCTGGTGGAGCGCAAAAAGATAGCTCGACATCTTTATGACTCGACCGCTTGTCTTTGAGAGTCTGCAGTGACGAAGATACAAAAGACGAAAAGCTAGGCATTTTGAAGCCTAGATCGAAATCTAGCGACTGCACATCCAGTTCATCATCCACTGTTTCATGAAGATCTTCACCGTCAATGGTAGTGATCTCGTCGAGTTCTGCTAGAATGCGCTGTAGTGCCCCAGAACCAGTATCCTTCCTTCCATCCTCTTCGGTATTGGATGCAGGCTTAAGCGACATACTTGTACGACTTCGTCGGTTAAGAGCAGTGTAGTAGGTAGCAATGTCTAGTGCCCCACGACGTAACACTTCGACCGGAAGCTTGAAAGACGTGTCCCCCTTCTTGCGCTGCGAATCCCACTCACGGACGAGTTGTAAGCGCGCCTTGATCGTAATTGCATCCGAATCAGACTTGCCTTTCGACTGAAAGTATTCGTCCGGATCTGACCAGGGAACCGTAGCTTTGTTTCTCAGCAGGATTCGGCACACCTCCATGAACTCTTCGTCGTCGGATTTCCGATGACTGGGTTTACGGAAAAGTGCGTTGTCTAAGGGCGTGATATTTTTCTGGTCGGTAAAGCAGTTGCATTAGCGTTGGTCGTTTGCTCGAGTTTCAATCCCTTTCTTACCTTGTTCACGGCGTTGATATCTGCGCCAGCAGCAACCAATGTGCGAACAAGTCGCGAGTTCCAGCTGTACGCTTGAAAGTGGAGAGGAGTTTCATGCCACGAGTTTTTGATGTTCACATCTGCCCCGCTTTTAATCAACAACTCATACGTCCTGCTCGTAGCGGTCTCAAACAAGACTGTTTTGGTCTGAACCAGAAGTGATAGTTACAACGACAAGGTATTACTTTTGCGCTCATCGTGTCAGACGTACCTCTTTGCGCTTCCCCGATACGATCGTGTAGCGGTAATTCACATTAGCGCCTCGGCTCAAAAGCAGTTTTATAAGTCCTGCGTTGTTGCGAACCACGGCCGCTCTCAAAGGAGGTAAGCCCACTGCCTTCGATCCGTTGATATTGGCGCCATGCTCTAGCAGAATGCTGACCAAAGATTCGTCCTGTTTGGCAACTGCATGATAAAGCAAAGTATTTGCCGCCTCCTTTTTGATGGAGGTGATCGGTTAGAGTTGCCATCATCAGCAAATAGGGACTGAAACGACACCATAGCACAATCCTACAGTTTTTATGCCGCTGGTCGGAGCCACATTAGGATCTGCACCAGCAAGGAGGATTTTCTTCAGCTCCTCCCCGTTCCCATCGCGGATCGCCTGAAGAGCTTTCTTCGCCAAAACCTCTTTCTCAGGAGGAGGTTCTGGTGTCTTCTCCATCGCGAAGCAGGAGTTGTGGCAGCCGATTACCGGCAAAACATGCCGTTGGTTTCACGAGGTGGTTTTTACAGACTTCTCGGTTCACACGAGGTAGTATTTCAGACTTCTTGGTTCCCACATTCGTTGCCTTCGGAACGAACAACAAGAATAGTGACCTAAGCCCCGCTGAAAAAAATATCCGCTCGTCTTTCCCGGGATTTTCGTCTTCAACTCTGGCCCGCGACACTGGGCTTGGCCTCCGCATCTGTTGTGTGCCAGTCGAGCCTTCCGTAGGAACGATTTGATCCCTAGTCACACTTACGGCGTGAAATGCAGGGGGCCCAGCCTCCGGAGTTGCTGGCGTACAAGGCTCTGCAGGCGGTGCAGCGGGGTAACGCCGAGGAGCTGGCCAAGTTGATCCAGGCGGGGGCCAATGCCCATGTTATCAATGCTGTCGTCAAGACCGGCACGAGTCCGAATGGGCGACCTGATCGTGTAAGTTTCACCTGAATTAACCACTGCAACCTAGCACAACGCTAATCCGTGTTATATTCTTTCAGGAAGCAAAAGGAGGCTTGCTGTACCACGCAGTGGACAAGGAAAATATCGAGCTGGTTAAAGTTTTGCTAGGCAATGGGGCTGAAGTCAACGGCTCAAAGCAAGACGAGGTGAGCATGGAATCCCAGTTGTTTTAACGAGCTGAAGACCACGATTGATAAACGTTGCCTTGCCTTGCGTAGAGTCCACCTCCGCTTCGAGCTGCCGTATTTCGCCGAAATGTTGAGCTGGTGACGTTGCTTTTGAAGCGAGGAGCGAATGTAAACCGGAAGTACACAATTGCCACTGGCGCTACCAAACGCGTACGTGGATGCTATGCTCCTGGCATACAATCATTCCTGGAAATCTGACGACTATTGTATTGTAGACAATGACTGTGCTGTTCGAAACGACTTCCGAGACTGTATACAATTTGCTTCTTCGAAGAGGAGGTGATGTGAACTTGAAAGATTCGACGGGCGACACAGCGCTCCACCTTCACGCTTCAAAGTGGAATGCAAGCTTCGTCAATGGTTTGGTCGAACACGGGGCAGACGTTAACGCAGTTGACATGGTACGGAGGTATTACTTTTCTAGACTGTTTCTATCGCGCTTTTGCTGACAAGCTATCACTTGATCAGGACAACCGGACACCACTAATGCGCGCGATTGTGCAATGGGATTTTCCAGTCGGGTGCAACGAAGAAGAGGACTTGATTGATGTCTGCCACATTCTCATGAGTCACAAGGCCACACTTCCTGCTGCAGATGCCATCCCTACCAAACCAGAATACACGGAGCAGCTCAATTGCCGACTACAACTCGTGAAAGAGTGGGCTGCTCAACGCAAAGTTGGTATGGTGGCATTAACCCACGTACCACTCGAGATTTTCCGCCGAGGTGCCAACGAGATCATCTCCTATTTTGCATCGAACACTCTTGTTCCTGTCGCGGTTGAGCCAAGCGAGCTACGAACCGAGGCCCTTCCAGAGCCAGCACGCAGGCTGACAAAAATTGGGGTTTCTGCGTGGTCAGCTGGTGAAGAAGTTCTCCAGCGACAAGTGGAGATTTTACCTGCATTGGATCGCGTCTCTAGTTCGAGGCTTCAAGCGTCTAGCAGTGATGATATCAGCCCCTTTCCAGGACGTCATGATCCCGACCCAGTTTTGCCAGAGGTCGAACGTCGCCCACCGAGAACTAGCAACGCTGCTTGGCTATTAAGAGAACAAGTGGTTCCAGTCGATCAGCTCCCTGCTCTGGGCGATTCTAAAGCTAGCAGCAGCGACACCCACGTTGATGATGTCGTGGCTCCAACTCAAGCAGAGAGACCTGTGGATACTGTCGAGCCCGTTCCTAGCAACCCCGGTCCGGACGCTGCGTTATGTTCAAGAAATGAAGTTTTGTCACCGATTGAGGCTTCGACCCCAGTCGCTAACGATGCACTTCTGGGCCCCGTAGCGAACGACACGAAACCAGCGTTGACTCGAGTCTCATCGAAGCCAGCGTTGCCGCCAGTATCAACCCGATCAGCTCTGCAGTCCATGTCTTCGATGCAGCTCTTCAAACTGAAGATAATGTGTGCAACGGGCCTCCGCCGTGTCTTGAAGTACCGTCGACAGAGTCCCTACTGCGTCTGCCGACTGGTTCGTGGTGACGGTGAGGTGCTGGTTCAGTTCCAGACGTCAGTGCACCCAGGAGGCGGCCAAGTCCCGACGTGGCGTGGCCAAGTCTTCGAGCTGGCCCTTACAACCGAAAACACGCGTACTTGCACTTTAGTCTTCATCCTGAAGCATTCGGGCGTCGTATCCTCACTCGAGTACGTTCCACCTGTGCTGGTCTAGTTTAGGTTGATCCTAACATTATTGTTTTGTTTCGCCCATGCACAGTGAGCGTATCGCAGTGGGCATGATGCCGTTCCCGCACATCCCTATCGGGCACACCCTCACACACAAACTGCTGCTGCTGAACAACGACAAGCTCGCAGGACGGCTCGAAGTCCAGCTTGAGGCCTATTAACTGCGCAACATGGCTACGCTTTTTATCCGTCACACGTCACATAGATTTTTCGTTCAATCCGGAGATAGTGGTACAATGTACCATGTTTGGTGGTACGCGGTACCTCAATAATGGTACGCCAGGCGATTTGAATCGCCGCCCCCTTTGTATGGAATTGTGCTAGCCGGCCACGCATCATGCGGCGCTCGAGTCTGCGGCCGCGGCAGATCGATGTGCACGCGCGCATGCGCATCATCCGCGCGGAGGACGACCTGGAGGCGGACGAC
>JAHWLF010000971.1:0-10101 GCA_024679295.1 Phytophthora parvispora
GGGTCTGGAGGCGATCGGCCGCGTCGTGGTCGAGATCGCGGCGGACCCGTCCACGCTCACGCCGAAGCTGCGGCAAGATCTGCCCAAGGCCCTGGCCGCCTGCCAATGCGCCATCACATTGAGGCAACATGTAGCCACTTTCTTCCCCGAGGACGATCAGGGGCAGCACGGCCACCGCCACTTCCTGGACCAGCTCAAGAGCTGGCTCACTCCTGAAAACTATTCCTCAAAATTCCCCCACCCAAGATAGGGGTAGGGAGGAGAGCAAGAAGTTTGAAAACTATTATAAAGTTTTGGAGGTGGACGAGGACTACTTCCCCGACGAGGGGGAGGTGACGACAGACTCCACCGCTGCCAAAAGTTTCAAGGCCGACAGAGAACACCTCTTCCAGGAGGCCTTCAACTTGGACATCCTGCTGGAAGTGCTCTACTTTTTCCAGGACTTGGAGGAGCTGCTGCAAGGGCTTTGAACAAGTGAAGAAACAGCAACGTACGTTGCTGGAGGCGACGGTGGTGACGAAGGTGGCGATATCGACGGCCTCCGGACTGGCAGCGAGGCTACAGCTGAAATACCCGGAGCTCAAAACAGCGTACTCGATCTTCAGTGTTGTTCTACAGATGGCACCAGAACAATTTGTCGTTCACTGCAGCCGGATTTCGAAACAAGTGGTGGAGGGGTTCCAAGCGAAAATGGCCTACCAGTACGTTCCTGGCGAAGTTGTCGTGGAATACATTAGCACGTATATGACGCTTGAGTTCGTGAATAGCTTGATTCCGTCAAGCGTATCCGAACTTGATATGCCGGCAGATTTCATGGGCAGGCCTTACAATGAAGAACGTATGGCATACCTCGTGTTGCAAGACCCCGAAGGTATCGTCCGTTTCCTAGCCCAGCAAATGACGGTCGTGTACAACGCGATATCGTATATCAAGCTTCTCACCGAGATGAACGACTACTTGTCAGACGTCCCCGAGTCATGTTTGATGGAGTCGTTCTTGGCGATGATGGACGCGTATTTTACTTCGAAGGAGATCACAGTGCCACTGATGTTTACATGCATATGTAGGGTGAAGTCGGTCGCAGCATTGCAAGGAGACGGGGCCCTGCGTCTGAACGTGACGCAGACATTTGACCATTCTGCGCGCTTGCTCAGTAAAACCAAGGAGTTGCTGGCAACAGGCTCCGTCAAGGCGGTTGACAGAGAAATTCACGAGTTGTTCGAGAATGCCGCGCGGGGTATGACGCATTCAGGCCGACATCACCATTTGGCGCGCACAAATTCGTTAGCTGCGGGGTTTGTGGTGCTAGACCACCACCTGACATACATGCACTTGGTGGGCGAGGTGATCGCAGAGTCATCATGACTTCGTGCGTTCGGTCATCTGTACAACGCACTTGTGAAAGAGGGATTTCTCGACGCGATTCCATTTGTCGAAGACATATTGAGCATTTATGCCGAGATGATCTTCACCCCATCACGAGATGCAGCCGTGCACGGTGGTTACACCCGTATGTTCTTCCTTAGCTCCAACGTGACCGCAACATCGCTCAACGCTGCAGTTGATTGTTTGCCTCTGAACACGAGTGATTTCGCTGAGCGAAAGAAGCTTCATCTAAAAGACGTGTCCAAGGTCATGCGGTTGTTTCTTGAAAACGACAAATCCTATGAGCATCGGTATTTTACGCTACTATCTCCATACAAGGTCAACAACGACGAATCCAGCCAAACGCGTAGTGCGGCGTCCGGGACCACATCGCAGAGCGCGCCAAAAACTCAAGCTGGGGGCAAGAAGAAGAAGAAGAAGTCTAAAAAGAAACGCAAGAGCAAAAAGAACGCGACCACAAGTAACCAAAATGATAGCGTCCAACAAACGGAGGGAACCCATTCAGATGAAGTCTCGGAGTTGCTGAAGGAGCTGTTAGTGGCTGCAGGGTTTGAAACGGAGCCTGACTCAGAGGCGAATGCGAAGTTGGAAGAAACGTTTCGAACGGCGATGGCGTCCTTGTTTGAGCGCGTGAATAATCCAACAGTGCTAGACCACCTCAAAGTTCGCGAAGTGGAGCACATCTGTGGCGTTATCGACAAGTTGGAAGCGTTTTCACGGACATTTACCGACCCCTCCAAATACGACACGATGTCTCGCCGTGACCTGACAACGGTTTTCAACCTGTACTCCCTCGTTATCCAGATGATCCAGATGATGAGCAAGTTCAGTCGACGTTGTCGGGTTCCGGCCCTTACCCCCCCTTGCCGATCTATGCGGCACTACGCTTCCATTCGTGGCTCTTGTAGTAGTCACGTCACGAGTTGGCGTTGCTGCAGGCAAAACGCAACAGGCGCGTGAACTTTTAGATGCGTTGGAAAAACGTTTGCTGAAGGAAAGGCGTGGTGTGCCCCAAGATTATCGAATGCTTGTCCAAGTTTACGTCTTCACTCGAAATGACCTTGGCCTAGGTGAAACATCAACAGTTGACGTACATCGTAAACTATACTGGTATTTGTGCAAACATGAAGAGGAAAAAGATGACGCCGTGCGGGGGGCTCTCGATGATCTGGATGGCTGTCCATTTTACTTTGATCTGACGACAACTGCCGACGATGGCAAGATCAGTCGTCTCAAACGTGATATCGACGACATTCCGGAGCTGCAGGGTGTGGTGTGCTATGGCATGCGCACCAAACATGTTGTGTACGGTGGCAGCAGCAAAAAAGAGGTGGAAAGTGTCCGTGTACTTTTGCTCGGACACGCTGAACGCCACAGCATTCGCTTTTGCGAGGAGAGTTCGTACCCTTGCACGTCATCTCTTCAGTTGGGCGAGTTTGTGTTTTCTGCTGCTGGAATCATCCGGAAAGCTGATGCGGCGTGAAAGCGGAGGATGTCAAACAGAAGCGCGCACAATTCTGTTTGCTGAAGGTGGGTTCGTTGTGTTGCCCTTCGATGGCCAAGAGTTCCCTACCTAACTGGAGTGCATCCTTGTGCAAGCAGGATTTATGAGTGGAATACATGGCCGAAAGTCGACCAAAAGAACTGTGGAGGGGATGATGTATTGTATCGCTTCAGACTACTGCCTGTGCGTACAGTAGCAAGAAACAGTGTTTACTCCATGCTGGTAAAACCATTGCCTCGCAGTTTTTCCCATTGCTCTTTCCACTTCACAAACTTTTTGTATGCCTTGTAGTTCTGGTGCACAACAAGCTCGCTCATCGGCAGCTTGGGGTCGATATCCAGTCTTTTGGCAACATTTTCGGTCGAGTATCCTCTCATTACCCACTTCGCCAAGTGCTCTTTGGTTTTCTCTTCAGTTTGATACCCCACGCCGAATTTTGCATACGGTAAAGTGACCCCGTGAGTTTGGGCGAAATGCATCTTCCAGTACTTGACAAGGGCAGCCCAGTTTGGCTTCAACTTCGACGTATCGAGGGGGGCATCAAGCATTTCTAGCTTGGCAGCGACTGCTTCTGGTGTTTTACCTTCGCTTAGCCACTTCGATAGCTGCGTGTTGGTGGCCGCTTTGTCCAGAAGCACTCCCTCCAGAACCATGGTCGCCCTCTCTTCATCGTCTTTATTCGCGGCCGTGTTGCGAGTCCGTAGGTGTCGAAGCTTACCGGCGTTCGGGGAAACATCGGCCGCCACAATATCTCGCTTAGTATCTGTGGGCTCAGATGCGCTGGCGGTGGTCGCTAGAAGAGCAACTGCAGCTACAGCAAACACGGAGCTCAACCGCATATCGACGAGTTAGGAGGGGTTTAAAAGCCTCGGCAAATTTGGAAATGAATGGCAGTGCATGACTTCCTTCGACCGATATTGTCGGGTTGGAGGTCGAAGAAACCACTGGAGCGTATCGCACTGGTGACAACAATTTCCTGGGATCCGTAAATGTGTGCTGCAGACCTGATGGGACGTAACATGTGTAACACTGTACTTGTTTACTTTCTGGCAGAATCATCATCCGTGCGAATACCAATAATAC
Source organism: Phytophthora parvispora (assembly GCA_024679295.1). Classification (NCBI taxonomy): domain Eukaryota; phylum Oomycota; class Peronosporomycetes; order Peronosporales; family Peronosporaceae; genus Phytophthora; species Phytophthora parvispora. The sequence continues at coordinate 3,974 of JAHWLF010000971.1, forward strand.
ATTTGATATTGGCGGAGCCTGCTGTGTCGAAAAAATGTGCTTGCTCCAAGACTCTTGGTTTTCTTGGTGTCCTCTAACTAAGAGCACATCACGAAAGACACCAAGAAGACCCCGCAAATTGATGGGAATGTGTACTGTAACCAAGAACGGCGATTGTGCAACCGTATATTGTCTTGAGCACCAAAACGACTCGGAAGTACAAGTATTATTTTATTTTCTTCGACCACCGACGACAGTAGGCTGGTACACCACGGTAACCAAACTGATGCCGTTCTTACTGTGTTAGAGTTGAGGCCAACACAAACAAGGGCAATGTCGTTGATCTTGCCCCTCGTATCATAATGCTGGTGACAGTGCCTGATGCTTCAGTTTCTTCCTAGGCAGCAACTCTTTAGGTCCAAGACGGGAGAAACTTATATTATTGAGTAAAAATTGTACTGGTAGTTGTTGTTGTAATGCGATAATGCTATAAAAAATAATAAATGCGCTCGAAGTTGCATGTAGAAAAACACATGAAGTTGAGATGCCGAAATACCTTCTGGTCTATGGAAGTAAGGATAGGGCATCTGGATCACCGTATTCAAGTGCGTGTTTACTTTGTTTACTCGATCCATGTCCGCGGATAAAAAATTTCAGAGCAAGGATGTCGCACAGTGCCCTGGCTTGGCATAGAGTACATTTTCAAAGCCGCTCAGAGCCCTCTATCGAGGAGACAGGAGTTTTTTTAGTTTTTGTTTTAAACTCCTGTCTCCTCGAAAAGTTTGATTAAAAACTAAAAAAACTGTATTTCCGACAATTCTGACAAAATGCAGTTTGTCAAACTCCGATCCAAACCATTCGACCAAATTACGACAACCATGGACATGACGGATCGCCGCTGGGGTTTCCTGCGGCCGCGGTGCCGCGCCCTGGAGGACCTCATCACGTACAAGCGCGTGGGGAGGGAGTGGGAGTTCTGGTCGGAGCGCAGGTACTTCCTGGAGGCAAAGCTGCCCATGCGCTGCGGCATGATCGAAGACGAGAACGGGGACGAGTTCGAGTTCGAGTTCGAGTACGGCATGCAGTGGTCGGGCGAGGAAGAATTTAAGAGAAAAATTAAGAAAGTCCGAGAGGCGCTCGCCCTATTGGCGGCGGTGGCCCACGTGGGCCAATCGGCGTGGAAGCATTTACTCTCTAAATACTGTGGCGTGAAATTGGGGAGCAAGTGGGACGCCAAGTTCCATCGAGATATCCCGGCCAACTTTTACCTGGTTTTGGACGAGGACGAGGACTGGAGGACCAGAGATGAAGACCACGTTGGTCAGGACATGGTCCTGTTTTGTGGCGTGAACCACCGCACCAATCCTACGCAGGACTACGTGAAGGATTTAGCCAAAATTGCAGCTCTGAACTCGAGTTTGAAGCCCACAGAAGCCGGTGTGGTGGTGGTGATACCAGTGCGGTGCTTCTATCTGTGCCACGGGCTCTCGTTGGACGGAGGACCGAAGATTCTCAAAAAGGTGCTGTGCGGGGAGAAGGTGATCCAGGAAAGGTGACAACAGCTGGAGAAGCAGGAAGTGCCGGATGGAAAGATGCGATGCACGTTCGTTCTAAAGTCGATGATCGCAGACTTGGATGGGATTATGGAGTGGCCCGAGATGGCCAAGAGGGTTGGCAAGCTCATGTCGAAGAGCATGTGGTTCTCGAAAGTGAAGCTGACAACTCAGAGGGGGTGCAGACGAATCGGCGATTATGACGAGGCGAGGAAAGTGTTCGGACAAGTGATGTCGCACTTGTTTGGCAGCACGCGTCGTCTTCGTGACGTTGGATAATGTTCAGAACTTGAGATGGACACCAGAGATTCCACTCAGCTTCAGCTTGATACGCTGATACTAAATTGCCATCCCGAGCTGCGATCTGAGGATGTCGAGCTAGGCAATGGTGGCGAATCAGACGACCAAAAATCTGGCTTTGCTGTTGGCATTTCCATGTCTCGATAGAGCAACGACTGGGGAGTAGTGGCAGTGGATTGCTTACAGTTTCTTTTCCAAACGCGCGCGGGCATGTTCCGCGTTGAATTCCTTGCGCTGGTTCGGATCCGTACCCTTTGTGAAGACGACATTGAGTCGTTTGGGACTCTGATCACCCCGAAGACGAAATTTTCGGTTGTCCTCGCGGCCAAGTCGACGATCGCATGCGACACTGAACGCTAACGCACCAATCCAGTGGGAGTTTGATTTGCGCGGTGAGCTAGTTGAAGACTCAACACCCCTCGTGTTTCCGACTCCTATACAAGCCGTACGGACCTTCAGTGATGATGGATGCAGCGAGTGGGTGAGCGCTATCGTCCCTGGTTTCGGAAGGTGTCGAGTCCAGCGACATGTTTGGTGTTTAGTTAGGGAGACGACAACTCTGGCTCTCTATTATCGTTGACGCTGAGCTTTGAAAAAATCGAGAGGACATTCGATGACGGGCTTCCATACTTTCTAAGTGTTATCGGTCCTTCCCTAAAGTCGTTGACCCTGGACGTGCCAGACCTGGAGCTAGGGGAGGAAGAGATTCTTGACCTGTTCCCGAACTTGGAAACACTATCCATTTGCGGGAGTGTTGCAGATGTTGAGTTCAATTTAAGAGACTTCAAATCAGAAGACGATTGCCATCAAGATCGCAGCATTCTAATAGAGGACTTTCGGAGCCCCCAAATCGTACACGTTTCAGATTCACTTTCAGTTCCTCTAATTGATTGGCACAGTGTTAAAACGCTCTCGCGGGCCATGAGTGACAAGAGCAATCCATTTGTCCAATGTGCGCGAAAGTTACGAGTGTATCCGAGTATGAACATTCGAAGTATGGCACGAGAGACCAAGACGCTTCAGTACATGCTGCAGAAGAATCGGAGTGTGGAATATTTTGAAATAGGCACCATGGAGGAACATGCGGAGTACATTGACCTTATCCAGAAGCACCACCATGGACGAGTCAATCGTGCGGTTAAGGTGCCAACCACGAGCAAGATTGCGTTCTTAAGCGCACTTCCCGCGATCTATTCGCCCAAGGAGGGAAAGAAGAAGAGTAAGATGCGATCTTCCACATCTGCGTCAGGTGACATCGATCACCATGTTGTCTCCCTCATCTTTGAATTTGCGGCACTCCTGTCTTGAGGGAAGTCTATCTCCAGCGCGACTACGGAGACGAACTTGGCGAGCTGGACGATGAAACAGCAGAAGCGGTACTCGCAGCTTTACTCAACCAGAGGTAGAATGAAGGATATTTCTGGGCCGCAACAAATGAAGTATAACGAACCACTTCTTAGTGCTATGTATACTTAAGGATAACTTTCATTGTATCATTTCACCATTGCAGCCGAGCTAACTACACTTGTTTACTACGCTGAGCCCAGGCAATATGGACCAGTCTGTTCAATTGGGGAAGCCGTTTGATCGTGACAGCAGTTGCAGTGATTGAAAATCGCCAGCTGATAACTCGACGACGCAAGCGATTCTGTTTAATACTGAATCAGGTCGATTTTGTGTTTGCCAACGCCGACTTAGGAAACGAGTTCATGCGTGGTCTAAACAGGCGGAAGCTGACAGACTATTTCTTGAGATTCACGGGCGTTGGAAGTTCCAAGCTGCTAAGCTTACAGCAGGGTTATACGAAGATGGGGCACTTTTCACAGCAATAACTGAGTGACTTTTTCGCAGAAGTTGACCATCAATATGCTCGATTCCTTCAAACCGAAATTGCGACTTATTCTAGTGACGCACCAGGAGTATTTGGTCCACTAGTCCGCTTCACGATCGATCGTGAGAAGTGGCTACTCGAGTGGCACGAGTGGGAGGGCTGTTCAAGCTTGATGCTCTGCATCAGTACTTGGAGGAGTATAATCCGACGACAGCAGGACGGATAAGCCGGCTAGCAACAAGTCTACCTGCGATCGAGCCTGTGGTTGACGAGGACGGCGTCGAGTACCCGAACGAGTGCGAAATGAAGGTTGCGAAGTGCAAAGGGCCTAGGGAGGACATCTTGGACGGGTACAAGCTCATCTACGGCAAGTCGTACGGGGCATCGCGCGACGCTGGCGATGACGACGGCAAGTCGAAGGCCAATAAGAAGTGCGCGGACGCCAGCCCTGTTGTTGTGAACCCTGTCTGCGGCTCGGACGGCGTGAAGTACTCGAACCCGAGCGAGCTGTAGGTGGCTGCGTGCAAGAGCCCGGAGCTCGCCATCGTGGAGGATGACTGCGTGCTCCAAGGAGACTCCGAAGGACTCACAATTTGTGAAGAGGTCGAGCACGTCGGTAAAGCTTGCTTAGATTTTTCATTCCAGTACTCATTGCAGTCCCAAGAACGTAGCATTGCTTTAGTGTGCACGCAGTACCAAGCTCATCAACACGATGATCACTTTTCAGATAAACGCTCTCTTTGCGAATAAAAAAAGTTGTCAACTTCAACATGAAGGATCTCTCCTTTTGTCTTGCAGTTCGGCATATAAAGACTCGCACCCACCACCGTCTCACTATCGAATTCGCCGCAAGCAAGACATCACGTAAGAAGGCCCGAGCTAGTGGATTAAACCCTCGCAATAATGGAAGAAAGCCGCACCACCAAGCGAGAAGTGATCAAGTTCCTCCGAGCGAGAGGCTGCAACGTCAGCCACGACCCCCTCCAACGCGACTTCACCGCCGTCACCAAGGAGCTGGGCGTCACGGACTCCACCGCCCGCGAGATGTGGGCCACTCGCATGGAGCTCGACAGGCCTCCACTCACTTCTGACAACGACTACCACGGCCCGATCGCCGGCAAGTTGTGGGACGTCCTCGACGCTGCCGAGTGGTCCATCAGGCTGTCCATCCCCATGCTGGAGCCCGACATCGCGTCTGCGCTTTGGCGCGCGTCGATGCGCGGCCTCTCGGTCCGAGTCCTGCTGGGCTGCAGGCCGTCAAACACCTGGCAGACCGACATGATCAAGTACAGTCTGGAGCACGACGTGGCGCTCCACGTGAGCAAGAAAGACGACAGCTTGCTCGACTCGTACGCGGTGATCGACAGCAAGATGGTCGCGAAACTCGGCGAGAACTCATTCGGCAAACGCGGGCTCAGGGAGTTCGAACCCGCCAAAGAGGCCCCGTAAGGGGGAGGGAAGAGTGCTGTGTGTGACTTGTACATTGGATTCGTGTTGTTGCTCGGCAAAAAATAATCAATGGAGAAAAAAATGTTGCGTCAATGCTGAGGTTGGTTTCGTGCCTTCATCGGAGCAGGAACTCTATAAAATGGATTAATCAGGGGGCTTTGCGCCAACAACTAGGACACTCTTTAGCGGAAATTCACGGGTCCGTGCACGGTCGAAAGCGACAGATCGCCGCCCTCCGCGCGCTCCATCGTTGCAGATAACGCGTCGACGGAGAACTCGGCGTCTAGTGAGTGAGCACCCACGCGCGTCTTGCCACGCTTCGTGCGGATGATGAGCAGCCCGGGCTCCTGTCCTCTGTGGCTGTGACCGACGGCCGTTTCCACCAGCTTCCGCGCTGTGCGCTGCTGAGCCTTCCAGTCCACGTAGGCGAACTTGAGGCTCTTCGAGTGGCGGAACTTGGCCGCCACCTGCTGCGCCACCTTTATCTCCTGCTCGCGCTTCTTCTTGTCGCCCGAGAGGACGAACACCGCGCACAGCGAAGACGCCCCCGACGTCGCCTGCTTGCCCACATTGCACAGCTTGGCCGCGTTGCCTCCGTGCAGCTTCTCCAGCTCTCCGGACTCGCGCATGCGGTGCAGTCGAGCAATGTGCTTCTCAATGGCGAAGTTGTACACCTGGTACTCGTCCAGCTCGCCCTCGTACTTGGTCAGCTTGCCCTCCCACACGTAGGCGAAGGACGGGTGGGTGCCTCCGGTCTCCATCCCCTTCGAGCGGCAGAACTCTGCGTACTTGTCACAATTAATAGCGCCCACGCGCACCTTGCCCTCCAGGTCGCGCGCAATGTTCTCGTACTTCTCTCGGAACTCGGCGCCGGGCGCGTCCATGGGGTAGAACTGAATGAGCCACTCGTTGTTCGCCTCCTTGCCGGGGAACTTCTTCTTCGACAGCGACCGCACGGGCGAGTCCGACGCGAACAGCGTAGTCGGCTGTCGGGCCTGGCGGTTGCCACCGTGGGC
>JAHWLF010000973.1:0-10089 GCA_024679295.1 Phytophthora parvispora
CGTGCTGGTGGCCACGCCCGGACGCCTGGTGGCGCACCTGGAAGCGGGCAACTTGACGCTCAAGGACTCGGTGCAAACCGTCGTCATTGATGAGGCCGATCTGGTGCTGTCTTTCGGATACGGAGAAGACATCCGCACCATTTTCAACGCGCTGCCGAAGGCCTGCCAGACGTTCTGCATGTCGGCGACGCTGAGTCCCGAGCTCGAGAAGCTCAAGCGCTCTGTGCTGCACAATCCCGCTGTGGTGAAGCTCGAGGAGGGCGCTACGGACGGCAAGCTGCAGCAGTTCTACCTGCCTGTAAAGCCCGCCGACAAGGACCTGCTGCTGTACGCCCTGCTGCGACTTGGCGTGGTGAGCGGCAAGGTGATTTTCTTCGTGAACTCGACCGATGCGGCGTACCGACTCAAGCTTTTCTTCGAGCAGTTCGTGATAAAGAGCGCTGTGTTGAACGCGAAGCTGCCCCACAACTCTCGTCAGCACATTATTGAGGAGTTCAACCGTGGTCTTTTCGACTACCTTATCGCCACGGACGACAGTGTGGATCGCGATGAAGTGGGCGACGAGGACGAGGAGGAGGAAGAGGAAGGCGATGAAGAGGATGAAAAGGATGGTGAGGAAGACGAGGACGAGGAGGAAGACAGCGAGAAGTCTGACGCCGAGTCTGAAGCTGTTGAGGAAGACGAGGAGAAGGATGGCGATAGCGATGAGGAAGATGACAGCGAGAAGGAGGACGATGAAGCCATGGGCAGCGATGAAGACGAAGCTGCTGAGGACGAGGAGGGTGATGACGACGAGCAGAAGAAGGATAAGAAGACGGTGGGCTCCAAGCGTGGACGTGCCGATGACGAAGGTTACGGTGTGTCGCGCGGCGTTGACTTCCGCGGTGTGCAGTTTGTTATTAACGTGGATTTCCCGAAAAGTGTGCGTGCTTACACCCACCGTATCGGACGTACCGCTCGTGGTGGTGCCTCCGGCACGGCGCTGTCCCTGGTGTCCAAGGACGACCCCAAGGAAGAACGCGCCTTGAAGCGTGTCCAGGGGAAGCAGCAGGCTGTCCGTTCTGAGTCGAATGATGTCTTGGCGCAGCCTGCCGAACTTGCCTTTGACCTCAAGGAGATTGATTGCTTCCGGTACCGTGTGGAAGATGTCCGTCGTGCTGTCACTCGTGTGGCTGTGCGCGAAGCACAACTGGCAGACGTCAAGAAGGAAATGCTTAACTCCGAGCGCTTGGCGGCACACTTCGAAGCTAACCCGCGCGATCTGAACATGCTTGAGCACGACAAGGTGGTTGGTTCGGCGCCGGTCCAGCCCCACTTGGCGACTATCCCGGACTACCTTGTCCCTATCGAGCTGCAGCCACCGGCACCAGCGCGCACCAAGAAGAAACACAACAAGCACAACAAGCGGCAGCGCCTCGCAGATGGCAAGCGCCGTACGGACAACGACCCACTGCACACGTTCGTGGCTCCTGATGCCGACAAGAAGCAGACTGTTGAGGATCGTATCAGCTATGGTAACTCGGGCGTGGGTAAGAGTACTGCTGGCCGTCAGAAGTGGAAGCAGCAGCACCGCAAGGGCCACTTCAACCCGAAAACGATTGCCAAGAAGAAGTACAAGATGAGCAAGGGCGCTACTCATTAAATAGCTTAGGGCCATGTTTGCGCTGTCCGCCTAGGCCAGAGCTTGGCACCAGGTGTCACGGAGCTTGCTTTGCTTGCCAAATAGATTCACGTTTTTGCTTCGTTTACGATGTTTGTTGCCAAGTGCTTGGCTATTGAAGGTTGCGGTCGACAGTTGAAGCAAAAGCTGGTAGCGATATGGGCCGGCTAGTGCCGAAGTAGCGCAGAGCTGCGGGGGGTGAGTTGGTTGGAGGCACCAGCAAGGCGAGACTGTCGGGGTCTCCTTGCTCGTGTAGCTGGACGATCTGCTGCCAAAGTTCATCGCCTGCTAGCTGTACCACGCGGTCCGCGGGGAGCTCTTCATCGGGCACGTCCACTTCTACCAGAGCGGAATCAGCACGAGGTTGCATCGCATCGGCCATCATCCTCTTCCGATCGTACACGTAGTCTAGGAGCTGCAAACTGCGCATATGCTCTGCATGCTCGCGTTCCACACGAGCAAGCCGTTTGTGGTCGGCCTGGGTACTGGCTGTGGCGCGTGCTGCAAGAATTTCGGGCGGCGCGGGGAATATCGTGCTTGTCGACGATGACATCGAGAAAAGAGGCTTGTTGCGGCGCACCACGTCCTCTCGGAGTGCTCGGAAGTCTCGCGTTAAGAGGAGCTCTTCTTTGGCTAGCGCCTTCATGGCACGTACTTCGCGAGCTCTTTGTGCTCGTGCGTCTTGTTCAACAGCCTGGCAATGCGCTTTGTGAAGTTGGCTCCAGTGACGAATTTGGTCGGTGCGAGCAATTTGCATATCGAGCTCATTGTCGCGGTGATCACGCACTTCTTCGTTGTGTACGTGGCGCGAGATCATGGCTACACTTGCAGTGAACGCGCGCGCTATCTCTGTGCTCTGCTGCCTTGCTCGTCGAGCTAGCGCTTCAGTTTCCTTCTTCCTTCGATGTTGCTGCAGCTTGGCATTTTTAAGTTTGTTCACGGCAGCAAGCGTGGCCGGGTCAGGCTTGTTGTGCGAGCAATACTTTGCATGTAACAGCGCTGGAGCAGAAGCAGACGAGTTTAGTGTAGGGACTCGTGGAGGTGGATGGCGAGCGTACGCTTCATACGAGAATGAGTTCGTAGCGGCGCTTTCGTGGGCGAGCCGATCAAATGGTGGCTGGGTAGCTTGCGCAGGCGACTGCAGCGGTTCATAATATAAGGGTGACAGCTTCTTGTTCTTCCCGTTGCCTGCTTTCATTGCTTTTTGTTGTTTCTGCCAGGTCGAAAGATCCCGCACATGCTCGATGAGAAATGTCTCGGTAAACCAAAGCTGGCATCCTTGAATAAAGTCGCTCACCGACACCATAGGCCCTGCCATCGTTGCTGCCCCGGAGTTACTTGTAGGTGGCAGTCGTTGCTCCCATCGCCGAAAAGCTGGGTCGCTGACCTCTAAGCTATGAAAACGTAGCAACGGCTTAATCTGCACAAGCTTCAGTTGACGGGTTTGGCGCACTTGCGGATCGAAGGTCACCATGAGCTTTTCGCACGCTGCCATAAACATAACATGTCGATGACTGCTGCTTTGGTTAACGCTAGTTAGCTCGGACGGTAGAGCTGACTGCGGTGTCGTTCTAGGTGCGGGACTATCGTACGTAACGGGACGTCGATCAAGCTGCTTGGCGTATGGTTGTGGGCGCTGCAGCATGCGCTTGACTAGCTCACGATCACGTACAATTTTTCCTATAGTTTTGATCGCTGCTGTTGAGTGCGGCTGGACGAGCGGCACAGCTTGGCGATATAGCTCGAGCATTTTGTCGTCGCCTTCGCGAGACCCTGTCGAGGGGTTATCGAGGCTGACCCCATCGTATCTGTCAGTTGGGTCGCCCTCATCATTGTCGGACCGGCGTAGCTGGAAAGGCAGAAGACACTCCACTGCGGAGGACGTCGACCCAGGAAAGGCATGCATGATGCCGTGTCGCCTGCCCAAGTGCCCAATTAGATATGTAGCCATACGACTGGAAATAGATGTTGCGTTTGTGATTGGTCAGAGATGTTGAAGTGAAGCTACATGGATACATTTGGTCGCCCGAGAAAGACGTGGTCTTGCATGCATGCAATCTACAAAGTCTACTACAGCGTGGTCATTCAAAGTAGAGGGTGAAGCACGGCCGCATCGTTGAGCATGCTGTGGCGAATTCCGTAGCACAAGTACAAGATTACCCCTGCACCCAGCCAGATAAGCACGCCGATCCTGCAATTGACAATGACACATACTGTTAGTTACTCATGAAACACCTCAAAGCTACAAGGAGATTACACGTACCATCCCTCCCCGGGGATACTTGCCACCATGTAGACATTGGCGAGGATACCCACGCACGGCACCAACGGCACCAACGGGCACTGAAATGATGTTGTCAAGTCACTGTCGAGGCGCAACAACACAACAATCGTATTAGCCGGGAGTATCGATTCACAAAGACAGCAATAGGATTGGCGAACCTGAGTTTTCCGAGTCGATAGATGTAGATGAACGAGGCAATCACCATTATAGCAAATGCACCTTGAATCGTCCACGGGAGGTCGAAGACAAATGACAACGACAATGCGAAACATGAAGCCACGTACAGGAGGACACGGTGAACGACACCAGCGCCGCCGAGGCTTGGACGCATGCGCAAGAGTAGCACGCCAGCATTCACGAAAGTAAAGACTTGTAGTGTCCCGCACGATATTACATTGGCCAGGAAGTCGAGTTCAAACACCAACGCAATGGACGCAACCAGGATGCCCGTGAAGACAGTGCTGGCAACAGGAACGTGCGTCCGGTAGTGCAGCTCGGCAAATAGAGATGGCAGCAAACCATCCTTGGCCATTTGGTAAAAAATGCGCGGCTGGCCCATTAGGCAGGTAAAAGCGGCAGTAGTAAGTCCGAAAATGGATCCGAACGACACGATGCGTCCAGCCCACGGTGCATCATGAAACATGAACGCATTTACAAGCGGAACTTCGCTACCCAGAGTATCGACGGGCGCCATACCGGTAATAACCAGTGAAACGCCAACGTAGATGGTCATCGAGATCAAGAGTGAGCCAATGATACCCTTTGGTAGCGTACGCTGGGGCTCGTGCACCTCCTCGGCAAGGCAGGCAACCATATCAAAGCCCAAGTACGCGAAGAAGACCACTCCAGCACCCGTCATGACACCGTGAATTCCGGCAGGCATAAATGGTTCCCAATAGGTTGTATCCACTTCTGTGCTCCCAAATGCAACCACGAAGAGCAGCACCGAGATGTTCAGCAGCGTCACGAAGGCATTAAACTTGGCAGATTCCTAGCGAAATTGCACCGTAACACAATCCCCATGATCAGTACTTCTACATCCTCATCGCCACCATCAAGTTTCAAGCACGTACATGAACGCCAGCGAGAAGGATGAACGTGCAGCAAATAATGAGAAACGCCGCCATGATGCTACAGGGCATGCCGAGAAACTCTACTTGCACCAGCCAACGCGGGAGATGAAGCCCCAAGTGTTGCAAGAACAAGTGCGCGTACGACGCCCAGCTACGCGCGATTCCAGCTGCAACGCAACACCAAAAACACTCAGTCGTCGTCCCTACCACAGCACAGTCACCCCCACCAACTTACCAGCCGAGATGCCGTAGCCCAGCGTCAGGTTCCAGCCGATGAGCCACGCCGCCAGCTCGCCGAAGGTGATGTACACGAAGGTGTACGCGGAGCCCGTGACCTTCATTTACACAAACGCTCAGCCTCTCATCCACTGTAACCCCCGCAAAGGCCGCCAACGTACAGGCACGCGCGCTGCGAACTCCGAGTACGTGAGCGACGTGAAGATGCAGGCGACGCCGCTCACGAGGAAGGACAGCGAGATGCTGGGCCCCGCGATCTGCGCGCCCACGCCCACGAGCGAGTAGACGCCGGCGCCCACAGAGCAGCCTACGCCGTAGGCCACCAGGTCCGTGAGCGTCAGGCACTGCTTCAAGGAGCTGGGCCCCAGCTCGCAGCGCGACAGCGGCTTCACACGGCCAGCCGCCTGCAGGAAGCGGTCCATGGCGACGTCCGGAAGGAGGAGGAGGAGGAGAGAGAATATGGCGAGCAGTCCCGCACGATGCGCTCAGACTCAGCTGCGTCTTGCAACGGAGCGCGCCCCTTACGTACGTATCAGGTGTTGAACGGCGGCACGACTTACTTCCAGCCAATTGGAGACGATGTCGTCTGTGATTGGTCAAAAGTCTCCGTATCCAAAAAGGGGGCACACTTTACCCTCAGAAGAAGGCGGAGCAGGGGAGCGAGCGACGATGGCGTCCGTCCCGACCGAAGATGAGCGCACGCAGGTGCTCAACGCGTACAAGGCCAAGGTCATGGAGCACCGCGAGATGGAGAGCAGGTGCGTGTCTCGCTCTGCGCGCGGGGGATCGCTGCGCGCCGCCTTCTGGATCGCGCGCCAAGGCGTCGCGATCTTTTGGTGCTGTTTCGCCTAATCCTTGCATGCTGCTGCCTGCAATGCGGCGCTTCCCCGTGGATTTCAGGGTGAAGAACATGCGCGAGAACGTCAAGACGCTCGTGAAGGAGTTCAACAAGACGGAGGACGACCTCAAGGCGCTGCAGGTGCGGAATTACGCGGCGGATTCCGTCGCTTTTCCTTGACTCACGACGCTGTTGTTGCGCAGAGCGTGGGCCAAATCATCGGCGAAGTGCTGCGTCAGCTGGACGAGGACCGCTTCATCGTCAAAGCGTCAAGCGGCCCGCGCTACGTCGTGGGGTGCCGCGCCAAGGTGGACAAGAGCAAGCTCAAGTCGGGCACGCGCGTGGCGCTGGACATGACGACGCTCACCATCATGCGCTACCTGCCGCGTGAAGTGGACCCCACGGTGTACCACATGCTGAACGAGGACGCCGGCAACGTGTCCTTCTCCAGCATCGGCGGGCTGAACGAGCAGATCCGAGAGCTGCGCGAGGTCATCGAGCTGCCGCTCACCAACCCGGAGCTGTTCCTGCGAGTCGGCATCAAGCCGCCCAAGGGTGTGCTGCTGTACGGCCCGCCCGGCACGGGTAAGACGTTGCTGGCGCGTGCGCTGGCGTGCAACATTAATGCCACCTTCTTGAAGGTCGTGGCTAGTGCGATCGTGGACAAGTACATCGGTGAGAGTGCCCGTGTGATTCGTGAGATGTTCGGATACGCCCGAGACCACCAGCCCTGCGTCATCTTCATGGATGAAATCGATGCCATCGGTGGAAGCCGTTACTCGGAGGGCACGTCCGCTGATCGCGAAATTCAGCGTACGTTGATGGAGCTGCTGAACCAGCTTGATGGTTTCGACGCGCTGGGACAGGTGAAGATGGTCATGGCGACGAACCGACCGGATATCCTGGATCCGGCACTGCTGCGTCCTGGTCGTTTGGATCGTAAGATTGAAATCCCGCTGCCGAACGAGGCCTCGCGCATGGATATTCTCAAAATTCACTCGGGCCCTATCACGAAGAAGGGCGAGATCGACTACGAGTCCATTGTCAAGCTCACAGACGGCTTCAACGGTGCCGATATGCGTAACGTGTGCACTGAGGCGGGTATGTTCGCTATCCGTGCCGACCGCGAGTATGTTGTGGAGGAGGACTTCATGAAGGCCGCGCGGAAACTTGCTGAGACCAAGAAGCTCGAGTCCAAGATGGACTACAGCAAGGTTTAAAATGGCGCATGGCTAGATGCGGTGGTCTCTTTCATCTGGCGCTGGTGTACTTTTTTGTGCTACCTCGTTCAGAATGCTGCCTCGAGTCGACACCAGTATGAATGGGCGACCCAGTCAAGCGTAAACGAGAACAAATGAAAAATGAGCACCGCGGGATGGTCTGTATCTTGCTTGAGATGGGGTTGTTGTTGCTATTGTGTATTTTGATGCTGCAAATAACCCGTTCGAGCTTGGACGAAAATGGGTTTCAGTTGCAACAGAGCTGATTTGAGGGAGAGAAGTGTGCATTGTCATGGCGTCGGCAGGCGGAGCTAGTATGGAGTGCTGCGAGTTGGTGGGTCTCATGGGAGATGTGGCGTACCATCGTTGTCGAATGTTGCTTCATGAACTCCGAAAGCTGCACCCGATCTTCGTTTCACCGCTCGAGGGAATGATGGAGATTGAATACCTCGAGTACGTGCAAAACCAACAGGAGAAAATCCCCAAGACCAAGCGCGCGGACTTGCTGCGGACGACTCGCCCGATCGTGCTGCTGCTGGATTCCTCCAATAACATACTGGACGGTGAAGATGAGTTGTTTGACTTCGCGATGGAGCGGACGCAGCTCTCGCGGAACGAATTGCTTGCTGCAGCAGCGTTTGGGGGCGTTCCTGTGCTCGGAAATGACAGCGAAGGCTCCGATAGTGCTCGAAAAGAGTACAACGAGAAATTAGCCCTTGCGGAAGAAACGCTAGAGGCAAAAGCGGAGGAAGCAGCACAACAAGCCTTGGAACGTCATCGTGAGCTGACTGGCCATCAGTTCGCTTTCTTGGTATTCGAGGTGGATGGTGTGGCGCTGCCTCGAGTAGAGCTAGAGTTGTTCCATGACGTGTGCCCTAAAACGTGCAAGAACTTCCTAGCGTTTTGTGAGCACAAAGTTCCTGATATCAGCGATGATACACAGGAATTAGGCTATCGCGGTAACCCAGTCCACCGCATTGTGCGTGGCGGTTGGATTCAAGCAGGTGATGTCGGTGGCAATGGCCGAGGAGATGGACCCTGTCGGTCTCTCTACGGCCTCGAGTTTGCTGATGAAAGCTTTGCCATATCACACAACGCTGCTGGCATTCTTGTACGCCTAAAGCTATTTATCCTACATGTTGAACATCCCTCACGAAATTCTTGTGACTTTGATCTCAGTCCATGGCGAATACAGGCCCACACACGAACGGTTCTCAATTCTTCATCACCCTGGCACCTCAGCCTTGGCTTGATCGTCGCAAAGGTAAATAATTCGCTCGTCTAGGATAACTATTTTACGAACTAACATCGGCATGCGTACTGTGGGAATGACCTTCAGTGGCATTTGGCCGAGTGGTGAGTGGTTGGCGTACTATTATGACCATCGGCAGCTTGGAAACGAGTCACGAACGACCTTGCATGCCCTGCACCATTGCCGACAGCGGAAGACTCCAGTGATACAATAACATCAATAAATAATGCTTGTTATTGCAACGAGCTTACGTAGCAAATGGAAAAAAAAATGACCTTAGACAACAGCAGTCTGCTCAATGGGGGAGGAGGCGACAGATATTTGAGCTGCAGCGACGCCAGGAGAGTCAACCACTGCAGCCGACGGCGTCGAACTGCTACTGCTCACTTGAACAAGCTGCAAGTCGTACCGTAGCCGCTTGAGGTCCACAAGAGAACGAATCTTGTGAAACTCGAGTCCCAGCGCGAGGCTTACCTGCTCCTCCTCGAGACCATCTCCGATAGCGACAAACTCCACGTCTGGTGCTTCATACTTCGCCAGGATAGTTTCAAAGCACCTGTACTTGTGCACCTTGGCTGAGCTGTAAACTCGATCAATTGGGAAAAACGCGTCCAGTTGATAGATGAGGCATTTGCACAACGCAGGCACAAGCTGTGTGTTTGTGACCAGCACGTTCACGTTCTCCACCTCTTCGTCCTTCGCTTTGTCCTCCGTGGCACTTCCCGTTTCCACTTCGGGCTGTGGTAAGTCTGCCCGGGACTCGGTAATCAGCTCCAACACCTGTCGCGCTTCATGCAGCCAGCCCGTCGAGAAGTTGTCAATGGCGGCTACGAGGGCGCCGCGGATGGCAAACCACTCGCTGTTCGAATCATTCAAGAAATCAACGTGTCCACGACGTTCGTAGATCTCCCTGATGCGCTCATACCTGTCTTGTACGCTGAGTCCTTGTTGCTCGGGTGCGTTACCTTGACCCGGCTCAGCGGTTACACTTTCCATCGACGTGGCGGCTACATGTGCGATATGGTCCACGTCTGCGTCGTGCAGGTCGCTGAAGAAGAAGTGCCTCTCCAGCATCGCCAACAAGAACGTCATCATCTGTTCCCCGAGGGCTACGCCGGCGGTGATCTCCTTGCCGTGCGTCTGGGCGAACGTGCCCGTATACAGCGACGCGAAGAGCACCAGCGTCTCGTCCAGGTCCCAGATGAACACACGCCTTCGAACGCGCGGCTTCGTAGGCCCTTCAGTGCGCAGCGCTTCACCGGACGCCCCTTCACTCCCATCCCCTTTGCCGTCTTCATCGCCCGCTTGTCCCTGGTCGTCCTTCCCATCCTCCTGCCCTTCGTTCCGCCCAGACGATTGCGCGTTGCCTCTCTCGCCAGGCTCCGACTTCTGCCGCTTCAAAGGGCGAGAGGCGTAGCTGGCGTCGTCCTCTCCGCTGACGTCTCCGTCGTGAGCGTCTCTCTTGTCGCCGCTGCTGAGCAGCTCGCTCCTGCCGTTGTCCAGGCCGTCCACGGGCGTCACGGCC
>JAHWLF010000974.1:0-10086 GCA_024679295.1 Phytophthora parvispora
AGCACGCTGAGCGACGAGCTGCAGGCGGCGCTGCGCTGCCTGTCGTACCTCATGCACCACCGTAGCCTGGCCGCGGCCTTCTCGGACGAGCACATGGCCTTCTTCCTGGGGGAGCTGGCGCGCCTGCTGTTCGCCACGCAGGACCAGAGCGTCTACAAGCTGAGTCTCTGGTGCCTCACGGTGCAGAACTTCCCGGCCGAGAGGCACAAGTTCCTGCCGCAGACGGTGGAGGCGATGGTGCAGGCGGTGGTGAACCCATTCAAGTCGCGGGCAAGTAGGTGCAAACTGTGAGATGTCTGTGAAGGTTACAGTCGAGGAGGAGGAAGGTTGATTGAATATTTGCTGCTGCTGTTGTTGTTACTTTGCAGTTGAAGTGCAGGCTTTGAAAGGGCTGCACTTGCTGCTGGTGAAGTATCCGGAACAGGTGGCGGTGAATGGTGCAGTTTTGGGGATTTACGTGCGGCCTATTGCGAGTCGGTTGGCGAGCAGCGAGTTGGCGACGAGGACGCAAGCGCGACTAGTGCTGACAGAAGCCAGTAAACATCTACCGCAGTGGACAAAAGAGACGCTGACAATGGTGCAGGATTGCACGCAAAAGTATGTGCTGCTAGTGATGAAGATGCACATGGATCGCGACCGCCACAAGGATGCTGTGCATTTGTGGCAGTTGGCTTTGGCTCTGCTGAAGTCGAGGTTTTCGGCGGACTTGGCAATGCTGAATCAAGTGTTGTATGTTCCAGAGAAGTGTATGGAAGATGAAGATGCAACCATTAGGTTGATGACGATGGAGGCATGGGCAGACCTAGTGGCTGTTTTCCACGATACCAAGCTGTGGCTCTTTCAGAAGGCTGTGGTGACCTTGCTTTCGTGGCCTATTAAGGTATGCTTACAGCAGGAGCGATTGCTGAATATCGCAGAAGCAGCATTTAGGTCGTGGCGCAAAATTGTACACGTTGCAGTAGAGGACTTCAATAAGGTCTGTGATTCCGACGATGCTGTGGCTCAAAATTTGCCAGGATGGAGAAGATGGTTCAGCGAACTTGTAATGGCTCCCCTGCTGATACTGATGAAAAACCGAGTTGGCAGCAGTGAAGGAAGAAGTTCATCAGTCGAGTTGGAGCAGTTTATTGGCTTTACAAAACAAATTTGGGAAATTGAGGCGCGCAAATCTGATAAAGGCAAGAGCAGCCCTTCCCGCAGTGAAAGTAGCAGTAGTACCACGATGGGAGGGTCGTCAATAGATGGATCAGGTGATGGTAAACAGGCAACGCGCGGTCCAAGTACAGCACGTCATGGTCATGAGGCAAAGACTGGTGCAAGCAAATCTGATGCGCCGCGCTCAAGAGACCGTCAGAGCACAGACACGGTGTCTATAAGCTCTGCGTTGATTGGCATTGCCTGCTTGCTGGAGGATGTTGCCGTCGCTGTTCAAAACTTGATTGAAGTATCTGATGAAAGTCGTGGAGAATATTTCAAAAGTCGTGGGAACGAGTTGGCGATAGGTATCTGGAACGGATACTGCCAGCGCTTTCACTTACACAATTGCCACAAGCGCCGGTTGCCTTCCGATACGACGCAGATATTATCGCTCGAGTTGCGTGTGTTGCGGATGTGCATTGATTTTACGTTTGGAATTTTGACGCCGCGGTCAGATGTGCTGGCATCAACAGATAGTTCCGGGCAAAATATCGAGCGACAGGCTAGTCAAGTGGTTGTCGCGTCAGTGGGATTCGGGTTGGAATGGGAGCTGCGGTTGCTAGCCCCGCTTGTGTCTGGCGTTGCAAATCCAGGTGACCTGCACACTGTGATGCTTCATCCAAAGAGTAAATTATTTGACCATATAGTCAGGCGTATGGACTATTTGGTAGAAATGTACGCTCAGTGCGCGATGGTGCTAAAGAAATGGGATCTCACTGAAGCCGGTGAACTGGGGGTCGATTTTTCAGCCAGGGCTAACGTACTTCCGTACCTTCTGTTAAACCTACTTTTTGAATATGCCGTATATGTCGATGACATGAATAATGATTACGGGGATGGAAAAAAGAGTACTCTCATCTCTCTGGATGTCGTCGTGAAGAAGCTCGTGGAAAGTATCAAAACATGTGCCCCCCATCGTCCCCGGAGTGTGAAATCTATCACTTGTTTTGGCGAGGAAGCGATCCGTGCAGCCCATGAACTATTCGATGACAACGCCGAGAAAAGAAGTATGCTGGATGAAATCGTTAGCATTTCTATCAAATTTACTGAGCACACGTTTGAAAGCCAGCAAAACGCTTCCCTGTTGCTTGATCTGCATCAGTCTCACCAGACCATTGTCATACCGCCTTCTGCGAGCTCAGCCAGCTCGGCAATACCAAGCGATGCATCCGATATGGAAGATAAAGGTTCAGGTATTGTTGGGCAAGAACCTGAGTACGCATCGCTAGATACGAGCATATCCTCACCCTGTTTATTGAGTGGAGAAATAGCCGCACTTCCAAACTCAACACACTCTAGTGATCCTAGCCCAGCCCACTCAACAGAAAAGCAGCAAACAAGTCCAAACAGTGGCCACGAACACCCCGATCCTCGTAAAACCACTACTGGAGAAGAAGCAAGCAGTGCACCAGTGACCCCACAGCGAGCAAACACTACGGAAGGAGTCAACGCAAAGCCTCAGCTACCGCCTGCTGGCTCACAATCTGCACCAGCCAAGATGATAGCTGGTCTAGACGGTGGCAACACTAAACGACCAAGCCTTAAAGCTTCCCAGTGTATTTATCCCGATCTGGTCGGATGCACAGAAGGAATTGCGTCACTGTATCGGCACTTCCCAATGGGGTTCCGGCCATTTTTTTCGTTCTATAAGGTGAAAACAATCGGCGATTTAAGCGCGTTGCCCGTTGAAAGAGTGCGAACATTTGGACTTAAGGAGCCGGTAAGTACCGTTCGAAGAGCTCTTGAAGAGTTTAATGGTCGGAAGGATCGCATGAAGTCTCTTAATGGCAGTCCATTCCGTCAGAGGAAGGGTTCAGCAACAAGCAGCCCAGCAGTTCCAACGCCGTCTCCACACAAACCACCAAAGCGACCGTTCCAGCTGGAAACCGGAGGCAGCACTCCGCTAGCCTTGGAGAAGCGCCAACACAAACGAACGAAGCGCTCGCTAGTCCTAGATGGAGTAAACGATGATATCGAGGAAGAGAGCGAAGGAACACGTCGGAAACCTAAGTTGGCAGACCGAGTTACGTTTTGTCTTCAATCCGGGGATACTGGTGAGACTCGTATCACTCGTCCTGGTGAGGACTCCCAAGACCAGTTACTACCTTCTGAGAAGTCTGAAGAAAAGGAGAGTGTGCAAGAAAAGATGGATACTTTCACGCTCAAGTTGCTTCAGCATCTGCGGCGATCCGCATACTACATGGACAAGCTTGTAGCTGAAGAAGAGAACATGCATAGTGAAGAGGCGAGTTTGCAGACTAGCATTACAAACGTGGGCGGGGTGATCACGAACTACCAAGAAGCCCATGAGCTGGTGTCAAGGCTAACGTCACAGCTCCAATTAGCAGCCGAAACAAGCTCCAAGCGATGCCAAAAACTGCTGGATCAGCGAGGTGTCACAGGATAAAAATAAGAGAGGTAGCGGCATTAAAACTTGGTTTGCTTTCCGGCGTCATGGAATATCTATCACCATGGAATGGTTTGTCTATCGACCGCTCAGAAGTGGCTGTGGAAGAGGGAGGCCAAGGAGTCATTGCCCAGACGCCCCATTGGAGTGTGCGGAGAGCTACGTGTGGTGGCGCACAGGTTGTACTTTACTCGTGTCGATCGACGCCACTGAAACTGGAGTTGTGGACGGTAGCTATCGACACGCTGCAGTTGATAGCACCGTTTCCTCACCCTAATATTGTTCAGTTTCTTGGAGTGGTGACTCAATCACAGAGCGATATTCCGCCCCCACATGAGTGCATTGTCATGGAGTATTTGCCGAAAAGTCTATATGATGTGCTTCATCGCGATCATATTTCGTTGTCACGACGACAGATAGCCGTCATAGCGATCCAGATTCTTCAGACACTCAATTTTCTGCATCGCAAGCAACAAAGCTTGGGTACATGCTTGACCAGCAAAAAGGTGATGATGGACGGTGCGAAAGGTATCAAGCTGCGTCGGTTTGGTTTTGAGCTGGTTTTACGGTCCGGGAAGACTCCATCTCAACTATCAAGTCCTGCATTGCAGACTGTCTATGAGATGGCACCTAATCTTAGCGAAGTCTCAAAGTTGTCCACAAAGTGTTCATCCTCCAATTCACCCGGCTCGTTATCTCCTTCACAATCCTGCTCGGTTCCTTCTCGAAGCTTTTCTGAGCCTGGAACAGCAGCCACGCCCTCAACCGATACCTCGACCGCTGCGGAATTTACGTCGATAACGCAAGATCTCTATGCATTTGGTGTCCTTCTCCTTGAAATGTGCACATGTGAAAAGCCCACAAACGAGTTATTCAACCGCATATCCAGCACTAAGCAGATTGACCCCGTTTTTTATAACGTTCTACAGCAGACATTGTCACTGGGAGCCGTCGTTCAAGCAGAAGATCGACGGAGAAGCTCTGCACAAGTCAAGGTGGATGATTTGCTGACCTTACTAGCAGCAAACGAACAACAACGAGCTGCTGAAGAGCTGAGGTTGTCGTCATCGATGTTTCCATCATTTGTCCACGCCGATCGATACTTTGTCACGGAAGAAGCTACCCGAACTGAAGTTAAACTACGGGAACGGGATCGACGAAGAGAAACCGATTTAAAGAGACTTGCTGCTGTGGAGCAGGAGCTATTAGATGAACAGAAAAACTTTGCTGTTATTGTTCTTCAGCTGGAACAAGCACAGCAAATCGGAGCACAAGCAACAGAGGAAAAACAGCGATTGCAGAGACAACTTGAGATTCAAGGCAGGTTTTTGCATGAAAGCGAGGATAAAGTGACGCAACTCAAGGCGCACGCTAAGGCACAAGAGGAGCACGCATCAGTGCTGCAAGCCTCTTTGGACGAAGAGCGCAAAAGAGTCGAGGCATTACAACTTTCAAGAATTACTGATGCGGAGGAAAAACAAGGACTGCTTTTTGAAATACTTAAACTGAAAGATGAGAGACGAAAAGTTACCATAGAAAAACAGGAGGTGGAAGCAGAATGTGCGGCGATAGCCCGCAAGGTTGGTGGCGAAAAGGAAGCCCTGGAAGACCTCGAAGGCCGTTTAGCCCAAGCAATTTACCGCTGGGAAGAGGAGCAACGTGTACGACGGAAGATCGAAAGACAAGCTGAATCAATTAGTCGTCAACTCCTACAAATGGAAGAGGAGCGATGCAAGTATTCAACCGCGCTACAACAGAGCCCTACAAAAAAGCTCGCCCCGAAAGAGTCCCTTTCGTATGTTCTCGCGCTGAAGGATAAAGAAATCGAAGGGCTTCATCGAGAACTCCAAGAAGCCTATGACGGTCAAATCGCGTTACAGTCAAGTATTTCTCGCTTTGAAGCTAGTTTGAAAGATGCCACTGCTGAGAAGATAGCCTTGCTAGCGCAGCAAGCTAATACGCAATGTGAGATCCTCTCCTTAAGGTCTCGAATTGAAGAATACGTTGGAGATATCGATGGGCTACGCAAGCAGCTTCAGGATGCAAGCGATGAGATCGAGATGCTGAAGTCCAGAATTGTAGATTTTGAAGACGAGTTGGATCGACAAGCGAAGAAGAGAGCTGAAGAGGGTAAGTACCTGCTAGCTCCTTTGCGTACAACAGGTATCCGCGACTTATATCATGTACTCGAACAGAGAAAGCTCGCAAGCTCCGGCAGTGCCTCACACCTCAATGTGACGCCCCACGCTACCTTGTGGGTGCATCGGGATATTGCAAAGAGTGTGAAGAGCGCTCGGGCCGTACACCATCCGTACGTGATGCTAAGAATCAACGTCATCGCCGTCATCGAAGTTGGGATGATGCGAGTATCGGTGGTGTTGCTGTGCGCAAGGCTGTCAAAAACATTCCAATTATGAAGTTGGTCAGTGTATTCACAGGAGGAGACAATGAAGACAATCGGGTGGAGGATGCAGACCAACAACAGTTGCTGGAAGCGCTCAAGCAGCTAACTTCACTGCTAAAGTCTGGCGATAGTCTGAAGGATGATCTCCCAGAATGCCTCGTGATAAAGTCAGTTCTAGCGTTGATGCACCAACATAAAAGTAACCTTGTGCTTCAACTGGAGTGCTGCAAGTGTCTGAGTGTAGTGGTATTTAACCACGACCGAAATCGCCTCATCGTGGTAGCAGAAGGTGGTGTCGACCCAGTAGTAGCAGCAATGAAAGTCTTCTGGTTGGAACCCAAGATGCAAGAGGCGGGCTGCGTTCTGTTGACGAACCTCGCGCACAACTGTGGTAAGGCTAGCGTGTATTCACAGAAGTTTGACTTTCGTGACTTACTGACAATTGGTGACTGGTAGAAACGAATCGCAAGCGTATCCTCGATGGAGGAGGGATTGACACTGTATTACAGGCGATGCAAACTTTTCCTGAAAATGCTGGCGTGCAAAAGCGTAGTTGCTGGGCTTTGTTGACGCTGGCAGGATCAGGTACGGTGGCTGGTGACCAGGTTAGGCTGTTATGGCATGCTCTCTAATGCTTTTGTGTTGAGCTAGACTTGATGTGCGACAGCATTGTGATGCGAGGTGGGCTAGGCGCTATCATAGCAGCGATGCTCAATTGTCCTGCAGATGACCGTGTTCAGTTCTACGGAAGCTGGGCCCTGGTCAACTTACTTTCCGGTACTGAGCGCCTGCAGGCTTTTGCACGCCGCGAAGGTGTGCGAGAGGTGGCCGAAGCGGCTCATGCATGCTTCCCAGAGCATGCTGGCATTCAGGAGAAGACGCTTGAGATTCTGCGGCTGCTGGGTTGACGGTTGTGAACTTCTCTATTGTATTTTATACGGCATTTACTGCTCTGTGAAGGAATACTGAGCTTCCTTGAGTACGAGCTCCCCCGCCACATTAGATGTTACCGAGCACTGGGTAGAAAAGCTATCGCCCTGACTGTAAGCGGCAATCCGCTGTCCATGGAGTCCGACAAAAATTCCATCTTCGCATGCTGACCCAAAGCAGTGCTCGACTACTGCACTCACTTCCAAAACGATCGCGCCTGGCATCGTCGATTGCTCCGAGCGATGGCGATAAATACGGCATCTATCCATAATGTTAACCGAGTGGTTAGAAAGAATCCTTAGTAACACAACAGAGCTATAGCACGTACCGAATCTTGCTTGGTTGACCCATGGCCGCTCCATCCTCACTCTTGAGAGCGAGCACCACACTAGATATCTGTAGCGAGACGAGGAGATGCCCTGTATCGTCACCATCAATATTGGTTGCAGGCAAAATCGATAGCATTCGCTCTCTATGCGTCTCGACTTGGTACGCATCGGGCTTAGAAGAAAATCCGGTATCCCAATGAAGTGCAAATGTTGTGAGTGAAGTTGTTGGTGTGACAAGCACACGTACCCGATCAGCGTTGAGGTAGCCGAAACACCTTCTTCTGTTCTCGTTCCATACATCGTTCTCCGCAGCAAGACGGCGGCTGTCCAGCGACTTTCCGTTCACGGTGATACTACCATAGAGATTGACCACGCTAGCGTCGGAGCCGATATCTATAGTTGAGCTTTCCACTCCAATGGTCAAGTCCTTGGCTTTGGAGCCAATATCTACTTTCGCACCCGGCGCGCCAATCGTAATACCACTCGTTGACTTGCTGCCGATGTTAATTTTGGTTGACTGCACGGTGAGAGAAGTGCCGTTGATTGTGCTTGCACCTAATTTTCCATTATCGCAGGATGCACATTAGCATTTAGCACAGCAGAAATATAATGTATCCAACATCACGCACCAGAAAGCGACACAGCTTCGCCCTGCAGATTGACATTGGCAACCTCGTCGCCGCCAATACTGATCTCGTCTGCTTGTTCGCCGACAGTAAGCGTTTCCATTGCATCCAATGCAATAGACTTGCCGGTCAAAGAAACCTCAGATTCTAAAAACAATGGAGAAAATACTGGTGCGTGAGATACCAATTCCTCAAATCAATCAGATCATCAGGAGCAAGAGCCAACCTTCGGAGCCGACAGTGATGCTGGAGCTGAATAATTCAAGCGTACTATCGCTAGGTGGAGAAACAGTAGCATTCGCGCCAGGTCCTCCGATAGTCACGTGAGTCGCCTCAATAGATGCAATATTCGTCGTTCCTTTAGGCCCCACGCGAAACCTTGGAGCATTCGCTCTGACCGCAATGTCAGTAATAGAGAGCAGCGAGTCGGTGGTGGAGGTGCCATTAAAGTGTACGGTTCCCGATATCGTGGTGGTAGCGTCGGTGTTGTGCGTATTAATCGCGATCGATTGCGAGGCATCGAGATGAATAACTGGTGATGCCACCTTAACCACTTGTTTAGAAGCTTTGGCTTTACCAATGAGTACTGATGGCGCACTGCCACCGATGGCTACGTTCTTCGTTGCATCAAGAAAGGTACTAGTACCTTGCACTTTTACAGTCGACAACCCAGCTTTGCCTACTCGAACGGATGGTGAAGATGCACCTAGCCGGACATCATTCGAGTTGATGTGCAGTTCGGATAAATTGGTCGCCCGGTTATCAAGTGTGATGCGCGGTGACGACACGTTAAACCGACCTCCTCCCACCTTAACCTGCGTCGTATCGTTTACACTGCCAGCTTTATGGTTAAACGACACCAGTCCGTGGATGTTAACTTCGTGAGTTGTGCTGTGGGTGCCAATCTCTGTAAACGATGAGGCTGCCTGGTGGAGCCCGGCATTGATTGCGACAGTTCCATAAGTCGATTCCAAGTCGGTAGCTTGCCCTCCGATTAACGTCACGTCACCAGCAATATCCAGCCCATTGCCGCCCACAATTCGCACGTCACCACCTTCCTTTTGAGCCGACGAGGTCTGTCCGACGACTTCTAGGGTAACGCTTTTGCTTTCTTCAGCTTCCAGCGCTCGTGCGCCATCATCTTCGTTGCTGGTTCCAGCAGCACCCGGGACCGAAATCCGTACTTTGTCACTCGTAGAAGACCCCACGAAGAGCGAGCTCGTGTCAAGGTTTAGCGCTCGGGACGCTGACACACTTGACGAGTTTTGGTCGTGCTTTATCGACAAACCACCCCCAATACTAATAGTTCCATGCGTGCCATCAAGTGTGATCCCTGCTGAAGTAGGATGCTCCGATTTCGTGTTGGCTACCGTTACGGTGCCAGCTGGGTCGACGAAGAGTAAGGACTTCCCTCCAGCGCTCGCGACAACAGCTCCTGACCGCGATACAAGATTGAGATCGCCCTGCTCCTTCACACCACCGGAACTGTTCGCGGCTGTAGTCATCATGGTTCCATCGTCAAAAACAACGCCTTTCCTGGCGCTCAAATAATCCGCTTCGACCATGGGCGCTATTGCAAAAGCAGCAACGACCACAACAAGCACCGCACCCGTCAGACACCCCGAGTCAACGCACAAACTACCACAGCAACTTTCATACTTACAGTTCACTCTATGCGTAAAAGACGACGTTCCATTAGGGAAGAACGCTACGCCGAAAAAGCTCTTGGACTCCTCCGATTCCACTGCACGGCGTCCTATCCGCAACTCGCCGTCGTCGAATGTGATCATCCCTTCCGAGTACACCGTGTTCGAGTACCCTACAATAAAAAAATCAACCAAAAAAGGCATGTAAGTCCCGCGTATCTTCACTCACCCGCGCCTGCTTCCACTTGACTCACCGCTCTTGAGGAAAATCTGCGCCTTGTCCTGCGCCACGACCGTGAAGCGGTTGTCCACCGTGGTGCCGAACAGGTCGTTCTGATGCGACTCGAAGAAGTCCGACTGCGTGAGGTAGATGGTGATGCAGCTCATGAGCGCGAAGCTCAGCAGCGTGAGCACGCCGATGGCTGTCCAGAACACGTCGTGGTCCTCGCGCTTCTTGCGTCTGCGCAGCGTGATGCGCTGCAGGATGCCGCCGCTGGACCTGTAGCGGAAGCTGCGCACGTCGGCGTCCGAGTGGAAGAAGCCGCGC
>JAHWLF010000975.1:0-10069 GCA_024679295.1 Phytophthora parvispora
GCGCGGTGGAGCGCAGGCCGAACAGAAATTGCGGACTCGGGCACAAGCCGAGACTGTTAGGGGCGCGAGTGACGAGAAGCGATTGAGCAGGCAGCTGAGATCTGGATTCGACGGCAGGCGAGCAAGCCGAGTCGAGCGGCGACGGAGAACGGAGCAACGTGCGGGACGAGCACGAACACGGTGAACGAGGTGTGCACGACGTGCACAACCAACGAGACGGACGGAGGCGAGACTTCGCAGGACGCGACGGTCTTGTAGACTTCAACCGAGGCGGCGAACGACTTGGAGAACGGGTCGCAGGCGGCACGCGACGCACGTGAGAGCAACGGGACGAGCCCGAGCTGCTCCTTCGCGCGGTGCGGGATCTGTGGACGGTCGACGGTCAACTGCACGTACGGACGAGGTTCGGTAAACGAGAACGAGTAGAGTAGTTACTAGTGAAAGCTAGTCTATTCAGTAAAGAGGTTAACACCCTCTTAATAACAAAATAGGAACGTACGCGACGGCGGACGTTCCGGCAGGGGGAGATCAAGTGGATCTCTGACGGCCAACACGGTGTGGACGATTGGAACTCGCGTGCGAACACGCAGCGTGAGTGTACGACCTGCCCAGCGGCCCGGGCAAGAGAAGTGGAGCCCGCTTCATGGTGGTCATACAGGGGCTTCACGGCGACGAAACGAGCAATCGGGAGAGCGTGAGGGCAACGGAAGAGCCGGTTATGACGACGCTGACCCCGATGCGAGCCAAGACGCTGACCCGGTCCGGTAAGATGAGGCGTGCCCAGCGCCGCGCGTCCAAGGATCTGCAAGAACGTGATGAGGAAGAAGGCGCCGGCGACGACAATCCCGACGACGCTGACGACCAAGACCCGCCTCCAGTGAAGGCGAAGCCGAAAGCCACGCGGCAAGACCAGGATCCGGTAGTAGCTGGATCTGAACAGTCGCGCGAAGGACGGACGGCTGGTGACCAAGATCTAGACCCGACCGAAGAGACCCCGAGACACGAGACGGCTTCGGACGGCATGACGGGCGCACACGGCAACCACGGGGACGACGGTGACACTCCCGCGACGGCAGTGGAGGTAGCGACCATCGCCACGGCGCTACAGCAGCTGACGACGTGTGTGGCT
This sequence comes from Phytophthora parvispora, assembly GCA_024679295.1. NCBI lineage: Eukaryota > Oomycota > Peronosporomycetes > Peronosporales > Peronosporaceae > Phytophthora > Phytophthora parvispora. Next base: position 1,130 of record JAHWLF010000975.1, read on the forward strand.
GGCCTGCAGGCACGAGTCGAGGAGAGCGCACACGCTGGAACCACGACGGAAGGCGCTGATGCAAGTAGAAGTGACGACGTACGTGGTGCGGTACGCGGTGACGGTGCACGTGTCCGTGACGACGTACACGGCGGCGAGCACGAAGCCGACGACGATGGCGGACGACGAGTGGTGATGATACGAGGCGACGAACGACGAGAGGAGAGCCGGGAAGCAACGACGACGCCATCACCGGACCTGACGGCAGTCACGGCTGCGGTGCAACAGCTCACCACGATGGTAGCGCGTATGCAATCTCACGCGACGACCGGCGATGGGCGAGAACGACCACGAGCCGCACGTGGAACCCGACGGCGTAGTGTACGAGCGAGAACGCAACCAGAACCACCGAGTGACGAGAGTCCGTCGGATTCCAGTGATGACAGCTCAAGCGGTGACTCCAGTGACGGCAGCTCCAGCAACGACGACGATGACGACGATGACCCGAGTGGCGATTCCGACGGCGGAGCCGGCGGACGACGACGACGCAGGGCGAGACGTGAACGACGAGAGCGGCAATCAAGGAAGAAGAGTGTCAAGGATTTGGAATTGCCTACCTACACTCCATCGCCGAAGCTTTCGGTATCGACGTGGATAGATCGGGTTGATCTAGCGCTAAAAGGTGCAGAGGAGTCAGGACGCGGCCGATGGTCTGACAAGGCTCTTTACTACATCCTAGGCAACAAGCTGATGGAGGACGCTGCCAGATGGTGCGTAAACATGAATCGCAGGCTGTCTGAACGTAAACGCACGTGGAGCAACCTCAAGAAAGCTTTATTACGACGTTATGGAGAGAGGAAGGATAAGTCTGCGGCGGAATGGCGCGTCAGCATGCGTCCGATGATGCCTGGCGAGACCTATGCCGACTTCGCAGCCGGACTTCGCGACGTAGTTGGGCGCAACCACGTCAAGGATCGCGTTTTGTTGGCGCAGTTTTATCGGTGTCTTGATAAGACGACGCGGAAGCTGGTTCGGCAGTCGCCGACACCTAAGACGTTGGAGGAGGCCGTGGAGAAGGCCACCGAGATCGACGATCCAGTCGATAACGTTGCTCAAGGGATGGTGAACATGGGCTTGCCGTGGGCAACGGCGCCGGGACCGCATCTGATTCCGATGAGGGGAACGTCTGGGCAGACGATTCCAGGGATTGGCGGCATGGGCCTGCCAGCCGCAATGTTGAATAACGGAGGTGCGGGTGATGGTTCCACGAGTCGAGCTGACATGGAGCACGTGGCTCTGTTTACTAATCCACAAGGTGTCTACAATAATGCTACTGGTACGTGGGATCCGATTCCAGGTCACGTCTGGAACGGGAAATATTGATATGAGCCGCGTAAGTCGGAGCGGAAGAGAACTGCGTCGGCTGCAGCGATGAGTAGTCGAGCGGGAGGTAAGAAGCCGGCCAAGGTGAAGCCTAAACGCGAGCAAGTCGAGTCCAGCAGCGACGAGTCTGACGCCAAACTGCGGAAGAAGAAGTTGAAGGCGGCTGTCAAACAGGCGCACGGTGACAAGCGCCAAGTGGAAACACGGGCAACGGAAGAGAAGCGACCGAGCAACAGGACGGGCAACAGCAGCAAGCCAACCGGCGCGTGTTTCCAATGCGGCCAAGCGGGCCATTGGGCGACGCAGTGCCCAGACGCACCGAAGTGCTTTGCGTGCAACAAGCCTGGCCACTTCGCACGATCGTGCACGGACCCAGATGCGCGAGCTCGAAACGATACCTACCTGCAGACACGAGGGCGGCAGAGCGAGCCACCTGCGGAAAACGAGTAGAGGGCGTTGTAGCGGGGTTATGGCGCCCGGTACGAGGACGAAATCCCCGGCTGGAGGAGCAGAAGATGATGAACGATGACGAGAAGATGGAGGTTGCGGCCTCACCCACCATGCGAAGGACGAACGCTGAACAATTAGTGACTGTGCGGCTCGCAAGTGGAAGGCGCGGCGAGAATGATGATGAGACGAGCGGGGGTAACCCCAGTAATGATGATGATGAGATGCTGAGCGGGGGCAACCCCATTGTGACTGATGAGACGACGTGCGGGGGAAACCTCGACGTGAATGATGAGACGACGGACGGGGGTAACTCCGCCTTGAACGATGAGATGACGATGATGGAGCGCGCTGATGAGCGTAGCGAGCGCTCGACGGCATCGCAAGTGACTGGGTTGGTGTGCGTGGCAACGCGCACGAAGAGCGAGTCGAGTGCCGGCATGGCAAAAGTCCGGCAGTGGATGAATGAGGACGTGAAGATGTGTGACGGGGGGCGAGCGGCCAGGTATGTGGCCACGGTAAGACCTGCGATGGCGGCTGCGCGGTACGTGCGTGCCGACAACCGACCAGAACGACGAGATAACGAGGTAGTCAGGCATGGGCGCGAAGACGTGCGTCTGACTGGAGAAGGCGGCGACCAGATCCGCACTGGAGAAGGCGCAGCATCGCGCACGACCAAGACAGCAAGTCGAGCGACGGCGAGAGCGTGGGCAGCAACAGCAGCACGGGCACCGCCGGCGACAGCGACGAGAACGGCGAGTTCACCGAGGACCTCGACGAGGACAGCGACAGCGGCACCCAAGCCAAATGCGGCGACGGACCAGCCCATGGACGCGGCGGGCGAGTTGAAGTCGACGCCGAGCGCAGACGTTACGACGGACGCGAAGGACGACGTGGCCGACAACGCGTCAGCACCATTCAAGGCAGCGACGACGTTGATGACCGTGAAGAGCGCGCAGTACGAGTCGGCGGAGGTGTCGAGCAACGAGAACGCGGCGATGATAAGTAGTTCGGCAACGAGGACGTGCACCGCAGTGAGCACGCCCCTGGTAGCTGCAGTGACGGTGGCGGAAGACGTGCATGACGGGCGAGCCGGCCTAGCACGACCAGTGATGGCCGTGGTGAGCAAGAACACGGACGACGAGCCAACGACGGCAGTGTACGACGACACGACGTCGGAGACGGCGACGGAGTTGACGCGCGTACCCACGACGAGCACCGAGAGCGACGTGACGAGCGAGTCGGACGCCGAGAAGGACGTCGAGAGCGAGGAGCCCCGTAGCATTGAGCAAATGCGTCTGACGAGGCGACAAGCTCGCAAGCGCGTGAAGAGAGAGCGCGTCAAGGTGCTGATGGCAAGGCAACGCGCACGAGAACGTGAGGTGGTGGCCGAAGTACGGCGACGAAGCGATGAACGACGTACCGAGCGACGGCGAGCAGGAGTGGAGGCTCTCGAGCAGCTCCAAGTGCGCAAGTTGCAGCGCGTGCAGCGTGACGATGAAGTGCCAGCCCCTATACATGTACAACGAGCACGTGTTAGTCTCGTGCAGCACCGGGATGATGAAGTTGCACGGCGAGCAGCTCGTGATGAGTCTGTGGAGTATGTTGGAGCTGACGATGGATTACCCACCGCGATCATGGAGGTGGCCGGCGAACGAAGACAGGTGAAGCTCGACAGTGGCGCGCGGTTCACGGTGGCAGGCACCGACTGGATGGAGTTCGGCGATCGCGTTGATCGGCCAGCACCTGTGGATTACGTTGAAGGAATTGGAGGCTTTCTTTTGGACGTTGTAGGCGTTTGGAAATTTAGCATGCGCAATGTATTTGGTGAGCTTATCTGCATAGAGGCTTGCATCGTGTCGGGATGTACCGACGAGTTTCTTATCGGTGTTGACTTTATGCATGGACATGGTGCTACTATGGACTTCGAGAGGAATGAGGTTCGCTACACTACATCGGGACGCCCAGTAGTCATCCCTTTCCGGACGAACGGCGCCGCAGGAAGTGCGCGAGTGGCAGCAGTACGAATGGTGCGACGCACGGAACTTGATGGCAGTGCAGTGACACCAGTCGAGGTGTCGGTGACGGCGAATGACGGAGAGATCGGAATCTTCGTGCCAACGAAGTACACCGGGGCAGTCATGATGGCGGCGACGGTCACGAAAGTGAAAAACGGTCGGGCGTTGGTCCCGGCGGTGAACGCCAAGAGCGAGCGGGCGCGATTGCCAGCACGGCAAGAGCTCGGCGAATGGATTCCGATGGATGGTGACGTGGAGTTGTTGCACATGAGCGGCGAGTTGAAGCGTGAACGCATTCACGAATGGTTGGACGGACTCGGTGGTACTGACGAACCACTTGAGGACGAGCAGGACGTCAAAATTGGCGTCGAGGACGATGAAAGCAGGCAGTTGATAGTGAAATTGCTACGTGTGTATCGACAGCTAACGGCGGCAAAGGGTGATTGCCCACCTGCCACTGTACTTAGCACGGAGCACCACATCGACACGGGCGATGCAGCACCCATCATGTTGAAGCGTAGACGACAGGCACAGTCGGAGGACGCGGTGATCGAGACTAATGTGCGAAAGATGTTGGCCGCTGGAGTGATTGAGGAGGGCGATGGTGCATGGGGATTTCCCGTTGTATTGGTGCGCAAAAAGGATGGTGAAGTCCGGTTTTGTGTAGACTATCGTGCACTCAACAAGGTCACGCGAAAAGATGTCTATCCACTACCCCGAATCGATGAGACGTTGGAAGCTCTTGGGGGAGCCCTATTGTTTAGCACCCTAGACCTAAAAGCTGGCTACTGGCAGATACGAGTTGCTGACAAAGACAAAGAGAAGACGGCATTCACGACGAAGCAAGGACTGTATCAATTTGTACGCATGCCCTTCGGATTGACTAATGCTCCCTCCACATTCCAGAGATTGATGAACAGTGTATTACGAGGTCTTACATGGAATACATGTCTGGTGTACTTAGACGATATTGTCGTTTATACACGAGGTGGTATTGAGAGGCACATTTTGGAGTTGGCTTGCGTGTTGGAGAGACTTTCCGCGGCAGGGCTCACTCTCAAACTGAAGAAATGCATGTTTGCAGCTCGGCGTATGGAGTATTTAGGACACGAGCTTAGTGCAGACGGCGTGAGGCCATTGGATCGGTTGGTGACGGCAGTGCGAGACTTCCCGCAACCGCAGCATGATGTTGAAGTGAAGCGTTTTGTGCACCTTGCTGGCTATTATCGACGGTTTATAGCAAATTTTGGTAGCATAATGGCCCCGATGACGAAACTTTTGAGGAAAGGCGTAGATTGGGAATGGACTGAGGCTCAGCAACATGCATTCGACTACGTGAAGGAAGCGTTGATAAGCAAACCGCTCTTGATCTACCCGAATTTTAGTCTACCTTTTCGGCTAGTCACGGACGCAAGTAAGCAAGGACTCGGCGCCTGTTTGATGCAGGATCACGGTCAGGGGTGGCAGCCTGTGGCGTATGCAAGTAAGGTCACGAGCACTACTGAGGCGAACTACGGAATCACGGAACTCGAATGTTTGGCAGTTGTTTGGTCGATTAAGTTGTTTAGGCCCTACATCTACGGTCGGCACTTCACGATCATTACAGACCATTCGGCACTAAAGTGGTTGATGACTAGCACGAACTTGACCGGCAAGCTCCATCGATGGGCACTGACGTTGCAAGAGTTTGACTTTGATGTACAATATCGTCCGGGTAACACGAACGTAGTCGCGGACGCTCTTTCGCGAGCTCCCGCGGTAGCTACAGTGACAACGGCAATTGGGCGAAGGCGGAAGGCACGACAGCGCCTCGCTGAACGAGCAGCAACGGCAGCTGCTGACGCCGCGGTAGCAACGCAGGTGAATGCGACGACAACCGGGTCAGGACGAGACGACGGTAGTGAGACTGGCGAGCTGAGTCCGGTTGGGCCAGGTTCGAAGCGAACGGCTGAGCAGATGACGGCGGTTGGTGGCGACTTGGTGCAACCAGCACTGCACTCGACGCAGATGACGGCGGAAATGACGGCGACGAGCCGCGCCATAGGTGATGATGTTCAGACAGCGACGACTGGCACGGACGGAATGGCTGAGTACGGCAGGGACGAGTACGACACGCACACCTTGCACGAGGACCACGTGAACGGCGAGGAGGAGCATCGCGTGGCAGATGACGACGACGTACGGCACGGACAAGACGCGGAATTACCAGCGGCGACGGTGACTTTGGTGGCGGAGTCACGGACGCGGGCAAGATCGCGACGAGCACGACGTAGTGAAGGGTCGGCGAGCACGACACGACCTCTCACACGAGCAGCGAAGAGACGCGCTGAGGAACAGCAGCTGCACGAGCAACGAATTGATGGTGGTGGGGCCGGAAATGGCTCACGACAACGAGGTGGACGCGCACAACAACCGACACCGACGGCGAGTGACGCGGCGAGCACGAATCACGGCGGACAAGTCACGGCGATGGACTTGGCGGCCATGAGCACCGACGCCTGGACAGCGACGGCGGACGTGACGAAGAACGTGACGATGAGCGCGGAGACGGCAGCCGTGCTTGGAACGACGGACGCGAGGGCGACTACGACGACTACGCCGACATTGGCGCGGGGCTCGGCGGCACGGACGACGGGAAAGTCGACGAGCGAGGTAGTGACGACGAGCGGTAAGCCGACAAAGGTCAGGAAGCGCATGACCTTCACGGTTCCGCTAGAGCAAGACGAAGCACGGCACGATACGGTCGACGCACGACCAATACAGACAACGACGGCGACAACGAGTGCGACGTCGACAGAAAGTTCGACACCGACGACGAGCACGACGGTTGCCATTACGACGACGCCGACGAGTACAACGACGACGGCAAGTACGGGGACGACCCCGCGTACGGCAGCGACGCCTACGACGCGGACGTCACGACCTGTAACGAGACTGGAGGCACGAACTACGACGGCGAGGAGCACTAGCAGAACGACGAGTCAGCCGAACCCGAAGACGAGCACGACGACGGGTGCATGTACAGTGACAGTGCCCCTGTGTGATAATGGCGAGCGGCGAAGTAAGCGACGTGATGGCAACGAACGCCGAGCACGTGACGCACGAGACGAACAGCCTGACAAGCACGGCGACGGTGAGCAACAGGGACAACGCGGTAAACGAGTGCAGCAGCGAGCTGTAGAACCAACACTACAACTCACTGATGATCAGATCATTGACGCCCAGACGAAGAGCAGACTGGTACGACAAATGGTTGAAGCTGGTGACTACCGAGGGCAGAAAGTGGCGAAGTCCTTTGGGTTAGTTGTGATTGAGACGCAAAATGGTCAAAGAGTTGTATTACCTCCGGCGTTATGGGCTACGGTTATGAAGGAAGCGCATGACTCGGTATGGGCAGGTCATTTGCGAGCTCCTCACACCTACGCTAGGATTGCACAGACTTACTGGTGGCCTGGGTTGCGCGACGAAGTCAAGAGATGGGTCTTGGGCTGCCAAGAATGTGGTAGTCGTAAAGCGAGGTCGAGAGAGGTGATCCCGCCTCTGCGTAGCATTAGAGGTGGAGACGTTGGCGACAGGTGGGCGCTAGATGTAGCAGGCCCTCTACCTACGACGAACGGTGGCGAGCGATATGTGATTGCAGCGGTGGAGTACGTCACGCGGTACGCGGTGGCGACAACGGTGAAGAGGCACACCGCCGAGAACGTGGCAGCATTCCTCATGCGGAACGTAGTGTTGAAATTTGGAGTTTTTCGGGAGATTTTGACGGACGGCGCGCCCGAGTTGACGGGCAAGGTCATTGAGCAGCTTGTGGTGCTTTTGCAGGCGCAGCAGGTGAACCCTGTGCCATATCGGCCACAAATGATCGGATTAGTTGAAAGGTTTCATAGGACCTGGAAAGATTGTGTCGCAACCTACATGAATGACGAGAGACAGAGGGACTGGGACGTCTGGGTGGACTTCGCGGTCTATGCCTACAACAGCGGAAGGCACTCCACGGTCATGTTATCACCCAATGAGCTCATGATGGGCAGGCGGCTTCGGAATCCCAACGACTTACTGAGAGCGGCGAGTGTCACGGAAGCTGGTTCCTTGACTGATTATCACAAACGACTGTTAGTGGCAATGACGAGTAGTCACGAGTGCGCTGAAGCAGCTCGGCGACGTGAACAAGAGCGGCAGGCTCGCTACTACGACAGGAAAGTGCGACGTAATCGTAATTTCGCACCTGGTGATCGACTTTGGCTGTACAAACCTCCGAGGGGTCCGAAGGCCTCGAAACTCGTACACCAATGGCTTGGACCTGTGCGCGTAGTTGAACCTGCAGGATACGACAATTACTTGGTAGAACGCGAGGACGTGGATGGAGAACCCGAGCGATTTATAGCTCATTCTTCGTTTCTGGTTAGCTATCACTACCCCTCTACACTACTTACGACGGTGGCGACGGACATCGAGGCACAGCTCGAGTACGAGGATTCGCGCGAGCACGAGAATGATGAACCGGCGGACGGAACGGCTGTGGCAGCAACGACAGCGCGAGTGCAAGCGGCAACGGCTGGACGAGCTTCGAAAAAACGCGGACGACCAGTGGCAGGTTCGACAGGAACGCAGCAGCAACGTGGGCTTGTGGTGGAGTTACGACGACGGCGGCGCAGGAATTCGGCTGGACAGTACGTCCTCGAGTTCGAGATGCAGAACCTACGGCAGTCAGGAGCAGGACGAGAGTGGACGTACGGCAACAAGCGCTGGATCACGATGGCCGTATACGATCAACTACTACACGATGGAAGGGTCGTGGAAGACCCTATGGTGGGAGAAGTCGTGTAATATATGGGCTCGGCAGCGAGACCCACGTGAGCGAGACGCACATGAGCGCGACGGACGTGAACGAGATGGACGTGGTGGGCGGCGAGACGGACACGGGCAGGACGACGGTGACGGACGGCGACACGATGCCGGTGGGCGAGCAGCATGGCGCGAGGCTGATGGGCTGCACGGGAGTGGTCCGGTTGATCGGGACGACACCCGCAAACGACCGCTGACTGGGCCAAATAATGAACAGTGGCATGACGGACGGCGCTGTATCCAGTAGCGATGTCGACTCGACATTGAA
>JAHWLF010000976.1:0-10061 GCA_024679295.1 Phytophthora parvispora
TAGACAACTTGCATGCGCCCATTCTGGCAGCAATAAGCCCAAATTTGAGTGAGCAGCACGGATCTCTTTTGCGCCATGACTTGATAGAGACTGACGACTCCCATGAGAAGTATTTGAGCGACGACAATGCCCGGAAGCACGCTGATTCCAACCGTGTCTCCGTAGCGGCTCCGGAATGTGTTGAGGTTCATACCGATGCGGTCGGGGCGATCGGAATTCATGTAGTTGACCCATTCCCAGAGCGAGTTAAAGAAATTGTGGATGCAGATATCTCCTGTGCTGCACACGGGTTTCATAGCCTTGCTGATCATATCCACTACATGTAGAGCCTTGTCACCATAGTGAGCCACTATGGTCGGGATCAAAAGATTTTCTCCAGGGTTGTTCTTGCTGAAATCGTCTCCGTAGCGGAGCCACACAACAAAGCGTGGATCGTGGAAGAGTCCCGTGCTTGATAAACACCCACGTGCGTGGAAACATGATCGACCCGTGTTCCGGTTTCCAGTCAATGCTGGAGTAGTTCAGCCGTTGTGAGCGAGTCTTCAGCCTTCTTCACTGTAGCTGCTGACACGTCCACCCTCTCTTCATCGTTCTCATCCAAACACCAATAACTTTCGAAAGGTGTTGTGTGTCGTTCTAGTCACGAGGGGCCAAACGAGCTGGTGCTGGGGCGTCCGTGGTGATCAATGTCGAGTTAAGGGATCCTTGGGTGATGCTGAGGTTTAGCAGGATGACGATGATAGCTAATACTATGAAGCGGTGATGCAGTGTAGCAACGGAGCTCTTGGATCATTCGTAATAGAGATAGCTAATACTATGAAGCGGTGATGCAGTGTAGCAACGGAGCTCTTGGATCATTCGTAATAGGTTTCGGACAAATTGTAAAGTGAAAGAGAAAGTAGCGTTCCACACGTTGAACGATTCACGGGCATGATGTACTAGAGAAGACTAGAAGAAACTCAGATGACGCTACAGAACTCATCCAGCAGTACTGTGGCTTTCGGAAACTCATCGGGTACTTCGCCTCGTACGTGAGTTCAAGAGCTACTTGACCTCTACTTCATTCCTTCAAACGGGAAACACTGGTCAAGTGCGGAAAGTACCCCCATGCGGATGCCGAAGTAGAACATGCGCCGCCGCAGTAGCTGGGGGGCGAACTTTGCCGGTAGCGGCTCGGAGCCGAAGCCCACAAGGCACTCCATAGCGTAGCCGCCCTTGTAGCCGGTCTTAGTGCGGCCGTTAGGCTTACGCTTCTGGCGCGGCGTCAAGTGCGTCGGGTTTGTGTTAAACAGCACATTGTGCGTGGCCGTGCCGAGTTTGTCCATGGCCACGGGGAATGGGTTGAGCAGCGCCTTGCCGTTCACGTACAGCAGCTCAGGCGTTTCGTCCTCCACGGGCATGTACTGCACGATGCTACCACATAGCGAGTCTTCGTGCTTCTCCAGGTCCTTGTTGGTGGAGGACGAGATGTCCCCGACTCCCCACGGCGTGAAGAAGTACTCCTGCTTCGCCAGCTCGAACGCAATCCAGAAGCTCTCCTTGTCGCCGTAAGAAAATTCATGAACAAAGTGCTGCTCCGTGATGAGGAAGAACAGCACGTCCATAGCTTGGCCCGCGCGGGCCTTATCGATCGCCACGAGCGACGAGTCCTGCTCGTGCGACGTCTGCCGGCGCCACGCGTAGGACGTCTGCGGACTCAGGTGCGCGGACGGCGTGGAGCCGCCCGACAGGCCGAATCGGGCGTAGTCGAACTCCCTGAGCAGCTTCCTGAGGTACTGCTCGCCGTCCACGTCCTGGTTGAAGAACTCCTTGCTGGACAGCACGCGGTCGTAGAAGAAGGTCGTGCCCGTGCGCCAATACCCGTCGGTGGAGCGCAGCACGGCCGGGTCGCGCAGGAAGATGTCGTCGATGTCCACCAGGAGCACCTCGCGGATCTTGGTGTGGTACACGGCGAGCGGCTTGATCCACCAGCTGTCTCGCGCGGTCCTCCGACAACTTGCCCTTTGCCACGAGGTCCGTGCAGACGTCCACAATCTCCAGGTTCTTGTCCGCCTCGAGCAGCAGCTTGCGCGACGAGTTGGAAATCTCGTCGAAGCAGTGGTAGACCTGGATGAGCTCTTGGTTGCCCAGGCAGCGCAGCTCGCGCACCAGCGAGAGGCCCATGGGCACGGCGCCGTCGTGCATGCACATAATAATGCCCTTGTCCGTCGAGGAGGACGACTGTCCATATGTCTGAGATGTTAACTGTTTACCGTCAATATCAGTTAACGTGCCTCCTCCCCCTTGTGGCTTGGTGGACCCTTCTTGAGTTTTTGACAAAGACGCCGAATTTCTGACACCTTCGCCCCTGTTTTCGACATGGGAGAACGAGTAGACCGTCGCCACGAGCAGAAGCAGCGGCACGGCATAGTGCCACAAGGGACGCTTGGCTTGGGCCGCGCGAGCTGCAGCTGACGGGCGGCGCGCGCGTGCTGCACCAGCCTCCAAGTCCTCGCCAGCTGGACGCCGCGGGGAGGAAGGCGCGCCTCGACTCGTGAGCGTATTGCCGCCGTCGTGCATTTGTCGAAAATGTCGAAAATAAACAAATAAGAGCGCGAGGACTAAAATGTCAAAACTTAGCGCCAACACAGAATATAGTCCGCAAGTGCTGCAATCATTTCAACACTAGTTGAAGTTTACCGGTTCTACCATCGTCAAAGCTTTCTTTTTTACGACACGGGCGAGGCTCCGCTCAATGCGTTATTCTCCTGGCTGGCAGCGTACCACGGGCAGGATAGCACTTGGGTCAACGCTCCGGTCTGCTTGTCCACGTGCCAGCGCAGCAAAAGCATGTTGAAGGTCCGCAACATTTTTTTCGGCAGGACGCGACTAATTAGCAGCAGCATCACGGACGAGGCCTGGTACACGTGGTCGCCGTAGTAGAGATACCCCGTCAACAACAGCGCCTCCACGGTCGTGCACCGCTTGCCTTTATACATTACGTAGGCCATGTCGTCACAGTCGCGGAATAGTTTCCGGAATGGGCCGCCGATGCAGTTCCGCTCGAACGAGGTGAGACCGTCCACAACGGATTTCTTTTTAATATCGGGGACTTGGCCAGTAGCTGCGTCTGGGGTGGGGACGGAGGTGCGACTGGAGCGGCTCTGCTTGAAGCTGCCTGTGCCAGTCAGCGACATTCTGGCCGAGCGCACGACACTCTTCACCTTCGGGCTCAGGCGCTTGACGATGAGCGAAGACACGGCGGCCACGACGCCCAAACCGATGGAGAAGATCACGATATACACGATCAAGTTGGTTTTGTACACCACACACGAGTCGTTCAGGCCGCAGTATTTGGCTCCGCGAGCCGAGGTTTTGCGGAGAATTTCGCCGTTCTGAGCCGTGATGAATTCCAGAGGAGTCGACTGCACGGACAAGAGAATTGCGGCCACGGTGGACGTGATGACGATTTGCATCGTCTCCCACGTGAGGCGGAAGTGGCGATCCAACTGCTGATCACCCGAGCGAGCCTTGGCCAAGTTGACGAACGCGTAGGAGAAGGTGAAGATGCAGCACGTGAGGTTCATGATGGACTCGGTCGTCAACGTGCCTGTCGAGAGGCCCAGCATGTACAGATCCGAGTTGTAGATGATGTGGTACGTGATCTGAGCGAGGTAAACTACTTGCATTCGTCCGTTCTGGCAGCGATACGCCCAAATCTGCGTGAGTAGCACGGATTGCTTGTGGGACATCACTTGATATAGGCTTATCATTCCCATGAGCAGCATTTGCATGACCACGATGCCTGGCAAAATACTGAGAGCAACGGTGTCGCCGTAGCGGCTTCGGAACGTGTTGAGGTTCATGCCGATGCGCGTCGGATTGTCTGCATTGATGTAATTGACCCACTCCCAGATCGAGTTGTAGTAGTTGTGAATGCAGACATCGCCCGTGCTACACATAGGGATGTCGTCAGGCGAGTGGATCATGAGTCCGTAGGTTGTCCACCGCTTGGACACCTCACACGTATCCTCGATATAAACGCCTGTCGTATTCACGGCACGAACCCGACAGCCGCCGTAATAACCCTTGAAAAGAGGCTGCAGGACCGTACTGAACGAGTACTTAATGGTGCCGGCTGGAGCAGCGCGTGGGACTGTGGGAATGCTGCTCTCGAAGTTGTACGGGAACAGCTTGAGAATCTCAGGAAACACTGCCAATGGATCTTCACCATTTGTCGCGAGTGCGAGCTTGGAGCCCACCAAACTGTCGTCGACGGTCACATCGGGGCGACATTCCGTGTAGTCTGGGAATATGTTGAAGTCGATGCCAGGGATACTGGCAAAGTTGATGCTGCCCTTCACAGTCGGATACAGAAACAGCCGCGTAATTGTGTAGATGTTCCAGCCCGATTCGCATGGAGCCTTGCCAGCCACCGCAATCTCGAGTTCACGCCTGAATTGCGGAGCGATGTTGAGGTTGAGTGTATTCACGATGTCCAGAATATCTTGAGCACTTCCGGCGATGCCCGCTGTCATGGACCCCCACTCGTTCACTCCACTTTGGCAGTAGACTCCTTTGGCGTCGAGTTTCTCCCCGAGAGCGAGAGCTTCTTCACTCAGCGCACTGAAGTCGTACAATGACAAGTCGGGCTTGCGTCCGGCGTAGCTCTTGAAAGTCGTGGCACCAATGATGGCGTCCTGCGCGAAGATGCTGTACTTGATCAGGCAGACCTTGTTGAGACCGAGGCAGCCACTGCATCCACCTGCCATGGTCGGGTCTTGCTCCGTAAACGCGTAGATGCTGTCATCGACTAGGATCAGAACGTTGCCGTTCGACAGATACCCGGTCGACGTGAACACTACTAGCAATGCCAGGGGCCAGAGCACAATTCGCCCCACCACGGCCAAGAACGCCCCGAAGACGGACGGTTTGAACAGATGCGTCCAGTGGTGGTTCGCGCGCTCGCGACTCTGCTCCGCATGATACTCTGTGGCCCAGTCGCCGTAGTTTTCGGCCTTCACCTTGTATTTATCCGCTGTAGTCATCTTGGTTGGACCTGTTCGGGCGAAAGACTGCAGCGAAGTGTGCTCACTGGACGGACACGAGATAGCCCGCCAGCGGTTTCAAGGTCCGTTGTCCAGGTGCCGAAGCGTCTATATCTGCCTCAGACACTGAGGAACGTCGTGTTGATCTGGGCAATGTTGTTGGCTTGGAGCGCTCAGATGGATCCCTTTTAGACGCAGACGATCCCGAAGATGGCCTTGATCAGGAGAGGTCGATCACAAGTCCTTCACAAGCCAGCGATCTAATTAGTGTGTCTTAGGCCCAGACTCTTGGTAACTTCATCTTACGTAGTTCATGACGAAAACGTTCTGACAAGAACGAGTCAAGATTTTCGTTCTTGGACCAGCAATTGGACGCATGGATCAGAAATGTGGGAGTCAATGGTGGTTCTCTTGACTCGTACCAACAGATCTGTCATGTCAGCGAATAGTGCACGAAGCGTAACACCCTCAAAAATCGTGCTGGAACGGTGGTATTGAAAATCTGTGCTCATAGGTGTGCACCTGAGCGACTCGAGAGCACCTGCTAAGACTAGATAGTTTATTGAGGGTCATGCAATGGCAACACTTACATGAAACGTGGTGTGTGAAGTGTCTCCAACATCAGCGCCCGGCAATTTCCGCAGAGGCACACATACTGCTACGAGATCACGGTAGTTCGTAAGGCGTACGCTACCTCTGGGGCCGAGGGGCGATCGTCCGGATCGTGTGCCAGGCAGCGATTTGCTAACGAACGAATTTCTGGAGGGCAGTGTGCTGACAACGTCGGACGAATAGCTCCCATTGCGATCATCTGCAGGATCGCCACGTTAGCCAGGGGGTTGTCGTTTGGCCCTCGAGCGTCCTCGTACGGGATCGCGTGCGTATCGAGTTCGGAAAGCACCACGCCAAAGCTGAAGATGTCTGCGGCCTGGTTGTAGTTTTCCTTACCCGCCAACACTTCGGGTGCCTCCCATCTACTCGTCCCAACGCCTTGCGTCATGGTATTGTCCTCCGACATGATGCGGGACACTCCAAAATCCGTCAACTTCGCTCGCATTTCCCTCGAAAGCAAAATATTGCGGGACTTTAGATCGCGATGCACCACTGGAGGGATGAATGAGTGCAGGTACACGAGCGCCTCGATCACATCTGTTGCGATTTCTAACTTCTTCGCCGTCCACGTTCGTGGTGTGTGCGGATAAATGAGAAACTCGCGAACGTCACCACCAACCATGTACTCTGAAAGTGCCTGCAAGTCCGACTCCATCGTCCACGCAGCGCCAACGAGCTTGACAATGTTGGGGTGGTCAAATTTTGCAACCATTTTGATCTCCTCCAGGAAATTCTGCGTGTTCTGAAGGGTCTCGAATACCTTACGCAACCGCTTTGAAGCCAGCAACTGAGTGCCGCGATACTTGACAAGCCACACATCTGCGTAAGCTCCGCCGCCAATTTTTCGCACATCTGCAATGTCCTCGGCTTTCAGCTGAATCGCAAGAAGCTGGGGATCTTGCCACACCGATGCATACGAATCGCTAGTCATCTTGGGCGAGTTGTCTGCCAGACTTGTTGGTCCTCTCCGTGTCAGCTTCTGCTTTTGCCATCTCCACAAAAGGACACCGACGAGTAGCATAATTACTGCTGTACCGATTATACTTCCAGCAAGCATGCCTCCAGAATAATAGCCAGGGCATGAATAACTCGTGTAGTCATACAGCCTTCGCTGGACGCTGGGTCGAGATCTCTCCGTAGCGTCAGTGATGCAGACAAAAACGCCATGAATTTGCTGCAAGTCCGAATTGCATCCGCTCAAACCACCAAAATCTTCTTCTTTTAGATCCCACGTCAATTTGCGGAGAAAATCAGCTTGGCCTATCGTAAAATCGCGCGATAAAGGCGAGTTGCCTTTCATATGCCTGCATCAATACATTAGTGCACCGTGCTGCTTGAACGGTTGCCACTCATGCTGTCACGTACAGTGCTTTCAGTTGATGGAAGTGAAATACACATTCAGGAATGGCCGAGAAAGTGTTATGGGTCAAATCGCTAGAACAAGGCAGATTTCTGTCAATACCAACGGAAAAAGAAATCACACACACAAAAACACACTGACAGGGCTTGCAGCTTGGGAAAGTACCCAGCAAATGAACGCATCCCGTTCGACCGTAGACTCCTGTGTTGCATTCCACGGTGTGAGAACAGCACTTGCTTGTCAAAACGTGCAATATACTTACACTGATATGAGTGTGTTCGAGTAAGCGCTGACACCAACTGTCTCGATCCAATTCGAGTCCAGGTTCCTGTTCGCAGTGTAAAACAAAGACTTTTAGCTTGGCGCCCTCGTAAGGAGCAAACCACGGGCACTACTACTCACAAATGCACAAGCGATTGATAACGCAGGAGAACGAGCGTGGGAAACCCCGTCAGCAGGTCGTTCTCGAGGCGCAGCTGTGCAGTCTTCGTTGGCAGAACTGAGAGGAGCCGATCAACTGCTGTGGTCAAGTTCAGGCTAACCATGGCGACATCGGTCAATCGAGCCGCATCGATAGCGAAGTCAGGACTGACCTGTGCCGAGGAAACTTCGCCTCGTTCAATTCCATCCGACTCGTTTCCACCTGCAAAAGTGCTGTAGCAGTACATACCACCACGCCAGCCCGTTAGTAAACGTAGTCGAGGCTTCCCAAAAGCAGCACGGCTTACATGTGTGTTGTGGCTGGCCCCAACTCCATGATGCCAATGGTGTCGATGGTTTCAGCATCGTAGCTGCTGTTCAGGAGGAATGTTGACTTTTCCATGTCGGTGTAACCCTGCAGACACGAATACTCGACCGCGTGCCCATCAGCAGCTCCTACGATGCATTGCAGGGTGCGAATCAACCACAGCGGTTGCTGCAGTTGGTCGTCAATATCTTCATCCCCGCAACCATTTCAACCTCGTTCATCACCAATAGCAACGAGAGTGTGTTTTTAAGCATTCGCCCGTGCATTGGTCAGGGACGGATTCTCCTTCACTCGGGTCTCCAGCGGTGCCTTTTGCGTAGTGATGGCATGGCATGATACTAAAACACAGGCTTGTGCACATCTGTAAGGATCACGGTCCATGAATCATGAAGCCAAAAGTTTGGGCACCACTTTGCCGCTTTGGCCTATGATCAGCTTCGATGGACGAGGTCCGATTGTTGCTGGATATTCATTATGAAGTGCATGGAAGTGGGATCTGTTAGTAGATTGAATAATGGATTTACCAGAAGGGTTATCTCACACGAGCTCATGTTGACGCTACCAGCAACTTCATTTTAGGCTATTGGCGTAACCATGCCCAACTTGCGGTTCTCTGCGCTCGCAGTGTACCAAGTGCACGACAGCGGGGGTGTCAGTGTGCCCTCCTGAGGATCCACGCGCCAGCGGATCAGCAGCACATTGAACGTGTGCAGCATTCGTCGTGGCACCAACCGAGCCACCAAAAGCAGCATCACCGCCGACGCCTGGTAGATATGCTCACCGTGGTAGAGATATCCCGTGAGCAGTAGGGCCTCGGGCGTAATGCACTTCTTGCCATTGTAGTACACGTAAACGATGTCGTCGCAGTCGTGGAACAGCCTGCTGAACGGAGCCCCAATACAATTCCTCTCGAACGACGTGAGCTCGTCGAGCGTGGCTGAGTTGTCTTCATACACCTTCTTCTTCTTCGCGCTTATTTCATGTGGTGCTGCCTTCTTGTCATCGACTTTATTCGCAATCTTTGAGCCAAAAGTGACATTCACGGAATGGCGAGCACTATGGACCTTCGGACTCAACAGTTTGGCGATGAAAGAGGCAACGACTGCAGCAATGCCCAGACCTACCGACAGAATCACCACCACTGAAGGCATGTTGTACGTGAACAGAATGCAGGAATCGTTCAGCCCGCAGTACTTAGCACCACGAGCTGATGTCTTGCGCAGAATCTCCGCATTTTCTGTGAGAATGGACACGAACGGCGTCCGTTGTACGGACAACAAGACAGACCCGACAAAAATGGTGACGCCGAGCTGCATGGCTTCCCAAATGAGTCGGTAGTGTCGGTCTAGCACTGATCACCCGAGCGAGCCTTCACCATGTTGACGAAAGAGTAAGAGAACGCGAAGAAGCAGCAAGTCAGATTTGCGATCGATTCGCCCGTGAGCGTGCCCGTCGCCAGTCCAAGCATATAGAGATCCGAGTAGTAGTAGAAGTGATAGGTGATCTGGGCGAGATAAACGATCTGCATGCGGCCGTTCTGGCATCGATAGGCCCAGATCTGCGTCAGTAGCACCGAGCGTTTGTGAGACATCACCTGGTAGAGACTTACGACGCCCATGAGGAGGATCTGTGCAACGACGATGGCAGGCAGCACATTGATCCCGACGCTGTCGCCGTATCGACTGCGGAACGTGTTGAGATACAGCGCCACTCGATTGACATTTCCAGGATCTACCTCGACTAGTCCTTCCCATTGTGTGTTGAAGAAATTGTGGACGCATACGTCTTTCGTGCTACAGAGGGGGATATCGTCGGGAGATTGCACCATTAATCCATATAATGCCCAGTGTTTTGAGATTTCGCAGGTATCCTCGATGAATACGCCCGTGGTGTTCACCTCACGAACACGGCAACCACCATAATACGCTTGCAACTGAGGTTCCACCACAGTCGTAGCAGCATATTTCGTGTTAGATGCCGAGACGATGCGTGAAACTTCGTGCATGCTGCTAGTAAAACCGTAGGGGAACAACGTCAAGACATCGGGCACTGTCGCGAAAAGATTTTCGCCACCAGTAGCTAGAGCTAGCTTGGAATTCGTAAAACTGACCTCGACATCCGGGCGGCACTCGGTGAATTCGGGGAACACACTGAACGTGGCGGCAGGGATTTTGCCAAACTCGCCAATTCCTGCTCCAGTCGGGTACAAGAAGAGCCTAGCGGCACCGAATATCGTCCACGTCGCCTTGCAGTCGCCCTCGTGCTCAACTGCGAGCTCCAGTTCACGCTGTGTTTGCAGAGCTACACCGATGTT
>JAHWLF010000978.1:0-10057 GCA_024679295.1 Phytophthora parvispora
GGGGGGTCTCGAGAGGACCCTCCCCACCTGCTGCGGTTGCTTGCCGAACTCAGCTCGCTCCCACGCTCACTCGCTCGCTCGCGGTCGTTCGCCAGCCTTCAACGCACATACTACAATCCGGTCCGATCGGCACTTGGGGCTTACTTGGTTACGAGCACCTTCTTGAGCGACTCGACGCGCACGGGGCCCGCCCGTGAGCGCACCGGGTACCGCTCCTGGTACACGACCTCGCACTTGTTGTTGGTCTTGATGTCCTTGCAGAGCGTCTCCCATACCTTGTTCTTCTTCATCTGGATGGGGGTCACGGGCTCCTGCACCTCCTCGCCGCTCGCGTACACGCGCTCGCCCACCTCGGCCTCCGGGCTCGGGTCCAGCAGCTCCACCTTGCCCTTGTCGTTGGCCACCAGCAGGATGGCGCCCGTGGAGCGCGTGCGCACCACCTTGACCATCTTGAGGTTGCAGAGCACCACGACCTTGCGGTCCAGCAGCTCCTCCTCGGCGAAGTACGGCTGGTGCTCCATGACCATCTCGAGCTCCTCGCCCTTGCCGATGTCCACCTTCTCCACGTAGTGGCGCTCCGAGTTCGGGTGCGCCTTCACCTCGGTGATCTTGCCCACCCGCAGGTCCAGCTGCGAGAAGACGATCGGGGAGCTGTACACGTCGGACTTGACCATGGCTTCGAAGGCTTGGGTTGGCTTGGGTGGCTTAGCTGGAGTTGGCTGCTAGCTGGGAAGGAAGGGGTTCTGCTTGGACTGAGAACCGCTTGCGCGCTGGAAGACAACTTGGGGAATGACGGCTCCCGAGCCCCTGGCGTTGGGCGTACGTACCCCCACCCAGCCGAGCCCTTTGAAAAGGATCCAGCTGGGCAGGTAGGGCAGCAGCCCCAAGACATGCAGCGGGGCCAACTTCAAGCACGGCGGGCGGGGTTTCCGCCAATCGCCGGGCCGCGTTCATGGAAAGGGCACGTCGACGATCGGGGATTGGCCGGAAAGTGCCGCGGGTGCCCAAGGCGCGCGCGTGTCTTGCCTGCCGAGTGTGTGCCTTCGTGCTGCGAGCGAGCCTTCGTGTCCCAAGGTGCTTCTTCTCCTAGAGGGCGAGGAGCTGGCGATGGCGAAGCCCTAGATCAGTATGGCGGGCATTGTGCACAGCCACGGGCGGCTCCGAGTGTTTGAGACCGAGCAAGCGTGGAAGCCCCCCTTCAATGCGATCTGATGAGCATCATCGCCGCGCGCCGCTTCGCTCGAGGGGGATGGGCACGTCGATGTTGAAGTCCGCGCTGCCTGCGAGATCTAATGCTGTTTGAAGTTCCAGTTCTCCTGGAGCTTGGCATCTCGACCGGAGCGCGGCATACAAAGCGCGAGACGCAGCAACGAGGACGAGCGTCTGGAGGTGCTGCGAGCGCCGTCCAGACATGCGCGCGTGGCTGCTTGGTGCTCGGTATCCAAGCGGAGCCGGGATGTGCCGGTGGGACGCCGCGAGCGCTGTGTACGCACGTGTTGTCACGGCCGAGCAGCGCTGGCTTTGGCTCGAGCGCGCCGGTGCTGTGCGTATTGCCAGCCGGAGGTGTCGGACCAATGGCGCTGTACGCACATGCTGTCACTGCGAGCGTGACGCGGCGTAGCGGTGACTAATGCAAAAGCGAGCGGCTCGGCGACGCGACTTCAGAAGTCAACTCGCGTCTGCCCCAGGACGACGACAAGTTAAACGCGTCCAGTGTACGTGGCGGGTGGTAGCGATAGAGGGGCCGGAAAACGGGCGTGCGAGCGAGCTAGTGGAGTAGTGAGTAAGCTGGAACGAGTTGGGGGAGAATATACGCCTTGGTATGCTGTACGGGATGCTGGAGCTCCTACGAGAGGTGGTAGAGTCCACATCTGTTGAATACTGTGGGTGGTGGACTTGTTGCATCCCCGGTGCCGAGGCTGTCGAGTTTTAAGATCTGTAGACATGTGCAAGGTTTCTAGAAAACTGTTTTAGTTTAAACTGAGGACTTTTACTAGAACTGAGGAGCTTTCTCTTGGTCTGGTGCACTGCTGTGTCTAGCCTCGCTTTCTGAGCCGTTGTATTAAATTATAACACACTGATCGGTAGTCAACTAAGGGGACGGGCGAGCCTGCTCAAGGTTTTTCGTAAACTCGCGGTCGTTGAAGGGGGCTGAAAACCCATCTTGGCTTACAGCGTTGCGCGCCTCTTCAGTCAACTGTTCCCACATGATAAGATCCTGGAATTCCCCGCTGTTGTGGCTCGTTGACAGTGACAGCTCGCTCTCGAACGAGCCTCGCATAAATGCGAGCTTAGCACTGGTCCCATTGAAGTATGCGGCGAATGGCGGATCACACGAGCGCGTATCGCACGGGCCATCCTTCGTAATGGCATACACGCCGTCCTCGCCCATTGTTGACACAGCGAGTATCTTCGGGTTCTCAAGAGCAGGATTGTTGAGCCACACAACTGCGGCTGTCCATTTGTGTCGTCGCCTCACCGGAAGCCTCCTGTCGTTTCTTAAGCCGTGGTCCTTGGGAAAATACCAAGCGTACATAATTGCCCAAAAATCATTGCTCCAGGCAGCTCGACCGTACACTTGCGAGCCCAGACCTGATCCCTTGCAATGACCATCGGCTTTTCCGCTTGGTTTCAATCCCGCACTTGTCTCCCCCGCAGCATTCACCGCGGGATACGGGCGACAGGTTCCAGAAATTGACAGAGTCGGTTTGAATTTGATGGCGGCTTTCTCGGATACGGTCACCGGTTCGGGCTGTGCGAACGGCTGGACCTTGTCGTGTCCGATACTGACTGCGCCCGCAGACCGGACAGCAGCAGCGACGATAGCAGCGAAGAGCAGTTGCTGTAGGTTCATGAACGTGTTTGCTGGTGGAGGGTTACTTGTAAAGTGCGCTGATGTCTGTGGGGCTAACCGTAGCAGGGTAAAGGAGTGTTTGGCGTCCCAAATAGTGTATACAGGTTCAAATCGTGCCAGCAGTCCCTGTAAACAGTTTATGGATGTACTTGGCTTTTTGCTGCCAGAATACAGGCATTTGATTACAGTTGAACATGGCCGTCGAAGATTTTTATCCTGAGAGGACAGCTAGAAGAGCTATGGATAGCCTCATAGAGATTAATTCATTCAGAAAACTCACAGAAAACGTTCCGACGACATCGTGCTTTGCGACTCACCATCGATACGTAAATTAGATCAGAGGCTCTAAGAAACAAGACTACTCCTACCTCCTACTACAGCTTCTACTTCCTTTCCCTATAGGAGTGATTCCGGTAGACTTTTGCTTTCAAAACGCGGCTAAGAAATGCGAAGAAGGGGCTGGAATAGATTTTGTCGCCCATAGAGAACTTTCGCAACCCGATTTGAGTTGAGTTTCAGCTTTGTTTTTGAGTTAGGAGCAGTACCGTGGTTGGGGTCTCTCAAATCTGATACTCGAACGCAATTCCATTTGAGCAAACTGGTGGTTTTGCTCAACTCGGTTTTGAGCTTCACTATCACGGGATGCATTTTTCAACCAATCATATCACCGCAATGCGGAGCCCCAACCACCGGTTGTGCTGCTACCGCTGGCAGCGGCAGTGTTTGCCCCGCTCGCACTCCTTACTACGCCCAGTTGCCCAAGAAGACGATGGTGTCAAAATATACAGATTTGTAGGCACAAATATACGCACATGGGGAGTGAATATAAATATGGGTTTGCACCATACAGTGAAAACAGGGAGAGACTATATTTGTGGGGCACCAATATAACGGCTAACCGCTGCGAGGAATATAAATACCAACTTAATTGTGCTAGCCAAGTTACCAAGCGGGCGACTGCAGACAAAGTTTTCGTTCAGGAGCGGGCATGGTTGGATGGCATCAGCTAGCCGTCCACAACTCCACGGACGAATTCGATGACTACCGTGACGAGTCGATGTGCTGCTCGGCGATATTTCACAAGGTCGACTTTGACAACTGCCGTGTTTGCGCTGGTGAACATACGATGACAGAAAGACGTCTTCGGTGCTTGAGCAGCACTTGTCGCGAGTTTGGCAAATGTGGCGTGGTCTGGAAGGTGCTCCACTGCACAGCTCAGGACAAGTGGCAGATAACTGTAAACGAGCAGGCACATGCCCGTGGGGTTCTTCCCTGTACTGCAGAGCATCGGCCAGTCGTGACTCAGCCGATGAAAGCATTTATCGCTGCACAAGACGAGATTGGGAACGCCCCACGTATTATTCTGGCGCATCTCAAGAGGCAAGCAAACAAACCATCTAAAGGCGGATGGCCAGAGCTCTCCCAGATTCAAAATGCGCTGAAAGTTCACCGGCGTTCGAAGGGGACCAAGAATTCAATCAAGGCCGTGCATGAAATGGCTCGCGCTCGTCGCTACAAACCAGAGCTTCAGCCAGATTCCGCTTTCTTGTTTGGACCGAAGTTGGACACCGATGGCTTTGTTTATGTGGGGTCCGGCGAGGACGACGATCCTTTCATTATTGGGGTGACGTCTCTCGCACTTATCGATAGCTGCCTACGGTTCTGTCACTCGGGGGAATTTGTGCAGTTCCATGCGGATGCCACGTTTAAGGCTAGCGACTTGGGCTATCCAGTGATAACTTGTTGCTTCACGGACCGAGGGCGTTCATACCAAGTTGGTGCTTTTTTTGTGGTGAGTCGGCGCACGGAACATGAATACACCGAGTGCTTGCGCAGTTTTGCTGACGTCGTCCGGCATGTTCGGGGAGCAACACTTCGTATCGACGCAACCATGACCGATGCTGAGGATGCTCAATTCTTGGCACTCGAGAACGTGCCCAGCTTTGCAAATGCTACGAAGCTGATGTGTTATTTTCACGTTATGTACAATGTACGTAAACGCACACAGCACCTTCCCTTTGATGATAGGAAAAACGTGATGAACTCGATTGTCGACATTCATTTTACGCAAAGCTTGTTGGAGTTCGAGCGCACACGAGATCGAGAAATAGCTAATTGGCGCAAGCATGCACATCTCGTTGAATTCGCGGACTACTTCGAGCAGCAGTGGCTAAAAGGCCGCTATTGGCGGTGGCAACTGTACCACAATCCCGAGGTCTACGCGTTAACCAACAATCCCTGCGAGAACCTAAATGGAGGACTAAAGCATTTTTTTCAGCGTCGTAAGCATCACATGTGTCGATTGCTCGAAAAAATCGGAACCTTCATCGAAACGACAAGTCCCGTCAAGCCCGCGCCCGCAGAATATACATCCACACCAACATCCGAGTTAGTGAAGACAGCGGCAGCTATGCTTGAAGCTTCTCGAGTTGTTATCACCAGGACAACCGATGCGAACCAAGTACGAGTCCTCGAGATTCTACGCGCCGACACAGACGAACAAGCTGGAGAAGAAAACGGATTTCTTCTGGAGACAATCAATGCGGCTCCCTCCACGCGTACGGATACGGCAACAGGACCGAGTAGCCAATTGGCTTTGTTTCTAGCATTGACATCCACTCAAGACAATCCAACATCCGATTCGTCCGATAGCTCGACGGCCAGCGATATCCCAGCCATACTACGATCTAGAGTGGATTCAGATGAACACGAGGACGACGAGGTGGTTACGAATTGGAAAAGGCTTTTCGAACAAGCCACATCGTGGTCTCTACGACGTTCGCATCGCATAGGAATGCCTTCCGATGGGTGGCTAGTTGACATCACGCGCAAGCGCTGCACCTGTCCCTACTTTTTGAAAATGCTGATGTGCTGGCATGTTGTAGCGGTTCTCCGAAAATTTAACATCACCAGTAGTGTGCGCGACCCACTGGCGAAGTTGAAAAACAGAATCGTAGCAAAGGCCAAGGCAAAACGTTCCGGATCCAAGCGTAAGCAAACCAAGGCAAAGAAGTCGAAGGGAAAAGCGTCTCGACGGAAAACGAAGTCGACAAACAGTACAACCGCTACTACATCCTCAGCTGCCTGTTCTGAAGGCCACCCAGGGCTCGTTGGAAGGCCTGCTCATGCAGCACCAGCTCTGGCAGTTCAAGACATTCTATTAGAATAGAGAAAACTGACTAGGTCAAACCCTCTACGTGATGGAATACATGTATTCTTTGCTTTATTGATGCGGCAATCGACGATATCTGCAACCTAAATCGCTCCCTCACAAAAGTTTCGATGCACTCAAACTCTACCGAAGAATCGGCTCGTATGCTTCCCGATGACGATCTCACCAGGTTCATCCGCTCCAAGCTCAACGCAAAGCTTGTACAAGGCGCGTTTGGTATCATCGTATCGTCGTTTGGCGCGTCTAATCCGTGCCGCAGCAAACATAGGATCGGGTTGATCGTACTCAGGGTCCGGTTCGAACTGAGCGGTTCCCATTAGAACCGCCAGTACGTCGTCCAGGCGAAGTGCGACGGCGGAAAACGCGTCCTTCACTGTCTTAGGTTTGTCCTT
Organism: Phytophthora parvispora; assembly: GCA_024679295.1. Taxonomy (NCBI): domain Eukaryota; phylum Oomycota; class Peronosporomycetes; order Peronosporales; family Peronosporaceae; genus Phytophthora; species Phytophthora parvispora. Next base: position 6,419 of record JAHWLF010000978.1, read on the forward strand.
GATTCTGGCCAAGACGACCGCGCTCTGCGCACGGGCCACAGCAGCTTCGATAAGACCGACCATACTCCCGCCATTGTAAGCTGCGTGGATTCGAAGTTCCTGCTCATCGCTCAACACTGTGTAGTAGTTGTTACGCGCACTCGCCATCTCTGCGATTCGTGTTTGCAGCTGAGGATCATGCTGTACAGTCTGTGTTGGCAGCGGCTCACCAGTCGCCTGATTGCTGTATCGAACGCGTTTTGGATTGTTCGGAGACGTCGGTTGAAAGTGTTGCCGCTTCGTCTTGGCCGTAGTCGTTGTGGCCGTACTCGTCGTGACCACAGTCTTCTTAGCCGCTGTCGTCATGGCCGATGTCGTTTTGGCGGTGGCCATCTTGACCGTAGTCTTCTTGGCCGTAGTGGTCTTGGGCGATGTTGAACCAGACGTCTTCTTTCGTTGTCCTGGATAAGCCTTGCGTTCGTCCATGATGCCGTACGTATCATTGGGGAAATTGGAATCTGGCGTTGCTTGGATTAGTCGTGCTCGTTCCTCCGGCCCAATGTCACGCCAAGCGTCCCGAATTTTATCACCGCCACGACCACACAAAAAGGTTGTGTCACGCGTACGTCGCTCCAATTCAGGTAGAGTTGGACGAATGCTTGCATACCAACGCGCGTATCGATTCCCCACCGCTGCCGCGAAGAACCATACTGCATTGTGTGCCCGCATACTGACCGGTGTGCTACAATCTTCTGGGTTGGTTCAAGGGTTTTGTAGAATGAACGCGTGATGCAGTCTGACCCGAATAACAGCGGGGTAATAAGACCCGAGTAAGTAACAAACCCAAGGCTTCATTAAAAACAAAACTCTCAGTCTTACCGTTGTGCATATTGTGGCTAAGCCAATCGAGGTAATACCTAAGACGAAGACGCTGTCAGCCGAAAATACGTTTCGCTCTACGGGAGGTATAGCGCGATTCGGCGCAAAAAGATAATCCCCATGATCCACTCTGCGTCATAGGCTTTAATTCCCACCGCCACATTGCTGTCGTCCTAAATGAACTTATCACCACTCAAAACATGGATCGCAAAGCAGTGCGTCACTCGTAGTGAGCTGTAGGCAGCGCATACATAAACTCCATCTACTAGAGCGCATTTCACTAATTCGTCCGACGCGTTCTTGCCGTTGACACCTCCTAGCAAATTGTCATCGAATACGCGGATGCTGATCTGACTTGTCTTCGAGCTACCACACCGATCATTCAGATATTTGATGTAGAAACGAAGCTCTCCAGTAGTTAGACCGTCAGGCGACAAGGGCCGACCTCGCAGCTCGCAGTATTGCACAAATTCATCAAAGCTCCCAGGGGGTGCCCACCCAGAGTTACCGAGAAGCGGAACTGCAGTCCCCACAGCAACAACGGCACATTTTCCGTTCGCTGAAGGCGAGGCACCGATATTGTGCACGTGACCATTGTTTCGACAAAACTCGTAAAACGACTCGTAGTCAGGCGCTTTCCACATGTCCACAACTGCACATGCTTTCTCAAAGCCGTCCTCCAGTAAACGCTTCCTAGGCAGCCAGGAGTCAGCCCACCGGTATCCATCAGGACCATCTCGCCCTGGACCCTGTACCAATAGGCGAGACCTACCGGCATGCGATCCACAATCGCGTACACTAATCCCTCATCAGAATTATCATCATGGGCGTCGACTTGCGTGCAACTTGAGCCGTCATTCTGAGCCTTAGCGGCGCTAATTGAAACCGATACACCACCAGATACAGCGTATCCGTCGTACGATTCAACCTCCTTGTCCGCTCTCTGTAGTCTCAATGCATGTACTCCATTCTCGGTGAACTTCTTCGGTCTGTCGTTTTGGCTGGCACAAAAGTTCAACAACTTGACCGCAGCAGGACCGCAAAAGCGCTCGCCTGACCTGTACACCTTTTTCGACTTCCGACACTGCGCGTGAGGACGTCCACTTGTTGCCCTGCGACCCGCAGAAGCCAAGCCCGGGAGTCCCAGACGACAGTGCCGAAAACCACTGGGCTGTGGCAAGTTGCCTCTGTAGACGAGCATGGCCACGCTGTGCAGATCCGTCTGTGTGTGTGCAATTGTGCCCGTTGATACTGGAGTTGTAGGATGTCGTTTTGATGTATGTTGACATCGAGAAAGAATATTCCGCGAGACCCTCAGTAGGCCAGTTTACGTCTTTCGTCGTGTGTAAGTTGACCAGGTATTAGCATCAATCAACCGGACAGAAAGAACGAGCGAGATCAACAAACAACCGTCGGCAGAATTGCGCTGGTTGCTGTGTGTCAACCTCGTTTGTGCGCTGTTACACAAGGAACATGTGGAGAGGGTATTTTCTGTGTGCGTATATTATGAACCAACAAGCTGTACGCTGAGCCCCAGAACCTGTATACTGGAAACGTTTTGTCGCCCAAGAAGGACACGCACACTCAGTACATTCGCACCCATTGTCCTTCGCTATTGATCAATACCGTTTTACCCAGATCTAGCTCTGCACATCGATTAGTTTGCGCCCTGAAATGTAGGCGCAAGATAAATACCACCCGTAGACTCCACACGAACTCTCTACTAACACATAGGTACTCTAGTACGAAAGGTGAACGTCTAGGAGAGTGCTTCCTGTCGCTGATTGTCAGGGCCCAGCTCAGTTAGCTCATCGGGGACGTGTCGTCGCTAGGAAGCCTGGAGCCATCCCCTCGAAGGAACGAGACATGCTGTACGTGAATCTCAAACTCAAGTAGTTTTGCGAAAGTTCATCCTAGCACATCGTTTTAGTTTATCACGGACTAAAAAGGACTCACGGTAATACGCTGAAACTCAACTCAAATCGGGTTGCGAAAGTTCTCTAATCACATATCTGGAAGAGGCAGGGTACCCCCCCTTTCAGATTTTGAACGCGTACTTTCTGGAATACAATAAGATTCAAAATGCTAAGGTACGGTGCCAGTCGCGTGCAATCTGCCAGTTCCGTGCCACTATAGCTTCAACCAATTAGAACGCAGTAAGTAATTTTAAGGAAGCCTATTGGTAAAAAGTCTGTAAGCGCTATCAGCCAGTAAAACCCGCCAAACTGTATACGACCACGACATATTTCTCGCCAGTTTGAGCTCAGTCTCCTATTTCCTGAAGCCTACAAACCACCCACCAACCCCGCAGCGACCACCTCGACAATGCCCGCGTACGAGATCGAAGACCTCAATTCTGCAGTGAAACGTGTCCTTGCTGGCGACAGCGTCCGCAGTGTCAGCAACAGCACCCCAATTCCGTATCGGACCCTTATCAAATGGGTCGCGAACGGGAAAATGGGCATCTTCCGCGCACCTGTTCGTCATGGCCCGGCTCCGCTGCTCTCGCATCCAGCGGAAGCATGCTTGGTCGAGTGGATTGTCGGGCGTCAACTGGTCGGTCGTCGCCGGTCGTCTTTTGACCAAGGAAACACTGGAAGCGATGGCAAAACCGGTGAAGAAGCCCAAGAAGGCAGCCAAGACGAAGAGGATCCGATGGCAACGAATGCGACGAAGAGGATGAGGGCGCAGTCTCTGGTGCCTGTGCAGTTGCAGTTCCAGTCTGCGTCGAAGCACGATGAGGCAAGCCAGCAGGAGGATGCTGTGTGGGAGGCGATTGTT
>JAHWLF010000979.1:0-10056 GCA_024679295.1 Phytophthora parvispora
CTTCTCGCCCGCGCGCAGGGCCGCCACCTCCGCCTGCAGGAACGCGATGGCCTCGTCCAGCTGCGGCAGCGCCTCGGTCCTCATGGTGGTGAGGAAGTTCACTTGGCCTTTGTATGGGACGGATCGCGGTGGTATTTGAGGGGATGTGGGATTGCTATTTGAGGAGAACCTCAAATACTTCCGGGTAAGAAGACATAAGAAAGTGGACGTGGTGAGCAAAAAGGGAAGTAACATTTCAAGGTGAAAAGTTGTCGGTAGTAGGTATACGATGCATCGCTGGGAGGGATTCCTTTTCCGTTGGGATGGCACTCGACGCCGGTCGGAGATTGCGCTGCTGTTCTTCACGTGGTGGTTGGTGGAGCTGCCCGAAAAGTGCTTGAGAGGGCAACACGGAGACTGAAATGCCCTTATTGGTAGTGAACGGCAGGCAGAAACGATACCGGATAGTGGGGACGTTTTCAGGTTGCTGTAGATCCTAGAAAAACTCACAGGTGAGAGATCATCGTTGCAACTACTTGCGGACTAAAGTTGTCGAATGGAATACGGTAGCTGCGTACTCTAGTTGAAACTGCTTGTACTTTAGTACTGAGAAATACTAAATCTAGTTACATAGTTGCATACAACATCTATCCTACCTTCACAGGAATGATTTGCCGACGAGTCATCCCATGGAGAATGCTGGGAAGAGCGAAGGCCTAAGGAATGCAGCACGAGTGTCATCCATCTTTTTCGCTGGGGAAAGACACGGCATAACGAATTATAGGAAGTCGGGTGGCCTTGATCGGGTCAATTTATCTTGGTCCATGCTATTTTGGCGATTTAGGCTTGAAACACTGATCTTATGCCCTGCTGTCCTGTTCCAAGAAATGTCACCGTAGAGTGATCTAAAAGCTCCAATTCTGTTCCTCACGTTCTCATCCCCACCCACTTCCCGTTCTTCATCGCAGCAGCGTTTGGTTAAGCGAAAATGGATGCACCTAGAAACAACACGATCAAACATGATCACTCCACAATGATGATTCGGTCATCGCCATGGAAGCGCCTGGAGGAGAGGTGGAACAAGATCCAAGTCGGTCGCCAAGGCTCGTACTCCATTGAGCGTCTCGAGAGCCTGAATCTATACTGCAAAACCACCTCTCGAACTCGAGTGATACTGGTCTGTTTGTGCACTCCACTACCAGCTCTAGCTGTAGCTATATTACTGGAGTCCTTGCCATTGCGACCACCATCGGAAGGGTGGTCAGCCAATTGGGTGTTCTGGCTGCGCTTATTCTTAATGCAGGTGGCACTTGGTGTTGGCGGAAATTGGCAAACTGCCACATTTGTTCCAGGTGTTAATTTCACACTGACGAAGCGGATAGTCGTGGCTCTGTTGGTGAGTGTGGCGTATGTGGGGACATGCATTCTTGCCGCGAACACGATTGGTTTCCCCATTCCGTTCATGATGCAATTTGGAGCCGTGCCCGTTGGAATTTATATGCCGCTGATGATTCGAATTGTCGTGGGCCCCGCGTTGTTCGCAAAGGACTCACCTTTTAAGGTCTTGGGCGACAGATTCAATCGGTTTTTCTTCGCGCATATGACATTGATTGGTGTGTATCCAATCTATAAAGTCCTCTATAGCTTCGTGCCATCATCATATCAGAGCGTAGTGGTCATCATCTTGCCATTCTGGAAATTTGCAGCAAAGAACTTTGTGGTGCGCTCTTCACGTGAGCTAGAGGACTGTATACCGGAGTTTGTGGCTTTTTCTGTCGACTTCTTTGGCACGCTTTTTGTATCTGTGTGCATGTACACTTCCGGATCTCTCTACCTCTCTGGACTTTTCATTTTTGCTGACGTGGGCCAGTCGTTCCTGGAATTTCGAGAAATTCACGCGAATGCTCAGATTTTACTCGGCTTACTCAGAGATCGACGCGCCTCTCAAATCCGTCTCCAAACCAAAAGCAGTCGACGTATTAGTCTATTAGATACCAACAGCGAGCTTCTGAGTACACTGGCTGCAGTCGTTCGGGATCCCAAGAATTATGAACTGAACTCACTACAAGGTGCACGACTTTGGTCATGCCTGCCCCACCCCATAACTCAGGAGCAAGCAAATCTGCTCCGCTTGTTAGAAGACTCAGGCGTGTATGAACAAACACATGTATCCGCAGCATCGATGAGACTGCAGCAACCTCACTACCGGTACCTGCAACCTCCACGGATTGCGGTTGCTCCAACATCCGAGCCTTTGCCAGAAAACGCGGAGCACGCAGTTACATCCGAAGACGCAAAGAACAGTAGGCGGCCAGAAAGATCAAAGGTGCAGACGCTACAGGGGCTGCAGCTGTTGTTTCATTGCGAGTATTGGGCGCTGGTGAAATACGTCGACTGTGTCGTTCCACTCGTGTTCGCCACCTATAAAGTCACGCTTTTGCACCTGTCAAATGCGGTATACTACCCGAATAGCGATACACAATGGGGCGGGTCTGCGTTTACGAATTTAGTGGCGTTTGGGCTGCTGGAAGTTGTCACGTTCGTCGTTTTTAACGTCTTCTCGCAGAACAAGTTTTCCTTTTCAGCGCTGTACCAACTTGCTTTTGTGCTCGAAACTCAGCTTTGCCCCGTGCAGGTTCATCTGTTCGTCGCCCTCTTACTTCTGTTGCAATATGAGCTCTTCCACTTTGGTAAGTGCAGCGCGTAAGGATCAACCATATTGTTTTGGTCTAACCCAGTGTTGTGATGGTACAATGCGCAGGTGCTGATTTTACTCTCGAATTCGTGTGGCTCCAGGACAAGCATCAGTAGGAATTTATTCCGATAAACAACATCCTAGACAAAAGATGGTTTATGTTCATCATAGATTGCATTGGACGAAATGATTGCTGGCGATTTACTGTCGTTGAATCAGGGCGATTTAGATCAATACCTGCCGATCAGTGGGACGTCGCGCGGGCGAATGCGAGCGCTGCAACTCGATGGTATTGTTCCCTTCTTAAACCAGGACCGCTTGTCTCGAAGTGCTCGATTTGCCCAGACTACCGGACGAATCGAGGACTTCGAGTACAAGGGGTGGGCAAGCCGCGCAGCTGTGCACCCGAGCGGAGCGAGAGAGTGGCAGGCTTCTGGTCTCACAGTCCGACGAGATCCAACGTGCAAATGCCCGGCTCCTTGGAATAGGTCTTATATCCACTTGCTGGTAATCGTTGTCAGTTTGGGGACTCAGTAAAGTAATTTTCAGGAGCTGCACTGGAGCTGTTCATTACGGTATGCTTACTCAGTGTTTATCCATTCAGATAAGGTCATCCTTTGGAGCCATTTATTACGGTATGCTTACTGCGCTAGTGCTATAGGCTATCTGACACGAATTGAAAAGTAAAGAAAGTAGGCCACAAAAGCGAATTAAACACATCTAATGATGCTGCATTTACAGGTGTTGCGATAGCAACACCAAAGCTGGCCGTTGGGAGTTCTAGAACGCTGATACTTTTTCTTTTCACGGCTGTCAAGCATACTCGCACACTAATGTTGCACTCTTACTTTGTCATGTTGCTGGTTGCTGTGCTTTTTGCAACTACTTCGGATCCTGCTTCAGCGTCCAGAAAGTTGCAGCCAACGACATCAGGCGCTCCGCTTCGTGCACTCGAGAACGACATTCCAGCCAAGAGGCTTCTGAGAGCTTATGAAGCCGAGGACGAAGATAGAGGTATCTCGGCGAAGATCCCTGGCATCGAGAAGCTTGCTAACGCATTTAAGCCGACCAAGACCAAAGAGCTCCAGGCACTGCTCAAGACTGATGAATCTATCATTGATGCCTTCAAGACGTTGAAGCTTAACTCAATGTCCCTCGGTAAGAACGGCGTCGTCGATTCGAAAAAGGCGGCCGAGTTCTTTTCGAGCCCAAATTTCAAGATCTGGTCAAGCTATGCCACCAAGATGGACAAGCAGGACCCGCAAGGCGCAATGCTGGCAACGCTCACATTACTCTTTGGTGACAAGAACCTAGCGACGATGATCCTGCTGGGGAAGGATACAAGGAGCTCAAGGAGTGCCGCGAAGAAGCTGGAGACTGCGCAGTTCAACTTGTGGTTCAATAGGGGAGAACGCCCAGATGGCGTGCTTGTGAACATGCTCGGTGTGAAGCTAATCGATATTCATGGGTTCCCGCGAGAGAAATCTATTTGGATCAACTTCAGCAACTACGTCACGAATAGAGTGAAGTACTATTAGGAACTCCCTTGGATCACCCATCGTGCTTCTAGAGGACTTCGCCAATACATTCGTTTTTTCGGTTGCGCGGAGTGCGCTATCTCAGCACATCTATCTACGCTTCTGTACTGTAGTTGATGTGGCTGTTACTAGGTTTGAGGCTTAGACGAGTATCGTTAAAAAAATACTACGTAGTAGTACCAACCATCAGAAACGTTTGGGTAGTGCAGAATGTACGCGGGTCGACAGAAAAAATTAAAGGCATTCCGAAAAAGGATATATTCTCGAGACGTACCGGGCAGAACAAAAATACTACGTAGTAAGAAATACCGGTAGCTTACAAAGTCATAATTATGGATATCCCAGCCTTCTAGTTTTATTTTAGTGTGAAGATGAGTACGTGCACAATCGCTCCCTAACAAAGTTTGCTTGTCGTTGAATCTTTGGCATCAAATCCTTCTTGACCAAACGGAGACATTCTGAGAATGAACTAGGCATAATCGCAACTGTTGGAAATGCAGATTTGGGGAATTGCGGTCGTGTGGCTCTCATTATCTGCCAGCCAAGTAATGGCTGGACAATTTTCTCAAGGGCTCACTTCATTTTTTTATTTTCTTTCCCGACCTCAAGCTGTAAATCTTCACCTTCAAGCATGCGCTTTGTGTACAATATTGTAACTATTGGAGTCCTGGTATTTTCAAGTTGTGGTGGAGCAATAGCAACGGGCCAATCAAGACCTGAGAAACCACATCCTTTAACCAAGCGTGCCAGACTTCTCAGGGAGGCGAAACTTGTGGCCAATCCCGTATTGAACGACGAAACGAGAGCACTGACATCTCGGACAATTTTAGTCGGAAGGTATTGACAATAATGCTGAAGGATAAACTCTTCAAGGCAGCAAAATTCGAGGAGTGGTCACAAAACGGCTTTAAAGCGGAACACGTCAGGGCAGCCGTGAAGTTGCACCGAGACCCGGAACTCACCAAGCTACACCTCCACTGTTTTAAATACCTGAACCCGGAGAGATAAAAATCTCTACGTTTGTGGGTTTTGATGTTGTTGTTTCTGCTTCTCGTTATTCAAGTGACGAATTCAATCTCGTCGCTCTAATGATGCTATGGATTGCCAAATTAACGGAATTAGTGGCTGCGTTGTGAGCAATTGCTGTTTATGATCTTGCTCGCGTTGTTCAACCTTTGACAATTCGGCTTTCGCATTCTCTTCCCAGGTATTGACCTCGATGCTAGCATTTTGCACTCCACTGTCAGAAATGGCGTTGCCACTTAGACATGTATGCTGGTCAGAGAACTTCACTTTGTCTACATGCGAATATCTGGCATATACGTCACAGATGATACACGAGTTCACCCTTGGTGTTTCTTTGCTTGCAATCGACATACGAAACGCCTCAACAGCTTCCCGTCGTGCTAAAACTTGTTGCTCACCGACAAGACGCTGGGTGGCGATGCGCCGTAGAATGCTACTGTTCTTTACTGCTTGTAAAGGAATCGCAATTTCATCGTTCTTGATCACCGATATGTGACGCTCTAATTTCCGGTGCATGTCATTGCGAAGGACTTTGGATAACTCGGCATCAACCGCAAGAGCTGCCTTCGCTTCCGCATCGAGAACAAGCACAGCTTCTTCTCGGGCCTGGACAAGATTCCTTTCAAATAACGATGCTCTCCTCCTTACGAAGAGTTCACACTGGTTCTCCCACACCACAACGTCCATCACTCGAAGTAACACACTGTGAAGTTCCATCTTGCTATGTAGTTCTTTTATTTTTTGACGAGTGTGCCAGCCACGGTATATCCGCCCGATCAATCTCGAACTGGAGTCGCGCTGCCTTTTCCACAGGTATCGTTTCCATGATCTCTGCAACGTCTTGGCCGCTCCATTCCACCGTACAAATTGACGCCACGCCTTCCAGCAATTTTGCTTCATCTTTAACCATTGCTGTACGAGATGGCAGCGCATTTTTTCATGTTTAGCGCGCCAGTCCTGCCACTGCTGGAATGCATACTGTATCGCCTTCCGTCGCGCAATGTGTTTGAGCTGTTGCCTAAACTGTTTGCGGGTCTGCACGTTTTCGCGCCACTGATAGAACCGAGTTTCGAGGTCTTTGGCCAATGCAAAGCGAATTTTCTCGCGAACGTGATACATTCGCACAGTATAGTAATGCCACGCGTGAAGAGCACTCGCTGCCCGGAGTAGTTGAAGACGCTGAAACAACGCAGTCGCTTGACGTTGTTGGTGAAAACTGTGTACTACAGACTCGAGACCTTCAGTAAGAGTGGTAAAGCTCACTTCACGGGCTAAGAAACCGACCCAGTAACGTCGCAAAGCTACCACTCGTTTAGGTCCCCACCGCTGAAGCCGACGAGCACTAACGTCAACCAGCAATCGATAGATACGGCCGTGAGTTCCAGGAGGACAGCAGCAGTATATCAAGGCATCCAGGGGGCCGTACAAACTGGCAAGGTAAAGGTACTCCGCGTAGTCAACTTCGCTGTTTTTTGCTGTATCATCGGATCGTCGAGCGATGTCGCGTTGACGTGCAATCTTCTCCTGCTTTTCTAGCAAGACACGCTGTTTTTGATCTTCTGTCACGCGCCATTGAGCCTCCAATTGCCTTTTCGGGGAGAACCGCACAGAGAACCCCCACAGCTCACGAGATTCTGGATCATCGACATATACTTCACAGCTAGGGCGACTGATCAACTGATTCTCAGTGGTTTCTTCGTTTAGTTTGTTCGGTAACTTCTTCTGAGCTTTCTTCTTTCGCAGTGCTTGGACTGTGGGAGAAATGGGAAAGCTGCTAGAATCAGGAACTTGAAGCGGAGGAGGTGGTATCGTCTTTCGTTTTGGTGGAGACTTCCGCGGTCTTCGGTGACGATGAACAGGTTCAGCATATGGTAACGCGTTACGACTGAGAGAGGCAAATCGAACGTGTCTTCGAGGCTCGTACGCATGCTCTTCATCCGGAAACAAGCTACTCCTCTCTTTAACGTGGCCAGGTTGGTCTCGAGAACTGATCATTACTCCTCCTCCATTCAGACCAACGATCATCGGGCTGGAAAGCCGTCGAGCCCCTTCTACCGGTAAGGATAGGACATATTGCTCAGCATGAACCTTCGAAGATGCCGTCTCGACGAGCATTCGTGTATGGATTGAAGAGCAAGCAATCCGGTCGCTATTTTTGCGAGAAAACTCACGATTTGAGAGATACAACAAAATAGTCTACGGTTCAACTAGTTGTTCAATTTGAGCCTCTCGGCTTCGACTATGAAATGCTGCCAGTACATTAGCCCTAATAGTTTGAGTGCAATACGTAGCCGATAACGTGAGGTACAGTCCGATCACTGAGGATGAGTCACAGCTGGTCAGTTCCTGAGGCTTGTATGATGTTTGGTGGTTTTCACTGCAGGGGCATAATTTTTGCTGGTCACAACCAGAATAGCTCGTCATACGTAGCAGCAGGAGGCATGGAGCTCGTCGAGGATGACCACTTGCTGGAGGCGGCGCTGTCTCTGCTGGACGAATGCAATGACGGCAACAACGCCCGGACCAAGGAGGCGGCAGGCGAGAAGAGGAGTGCGACCAAGACGAAAAAGAAGCGCAACTACAATCCGAACCGCGCTCGGGAGGCTCAATACAAGGAGCTGCAGGAACTTCGCGAGCAGGTGCCGATGTTGGAAAAGAGACTCAAGATGCTCCGGCTTGAGTTGGAGAATACGGACCCGAACACGATGACAGTCGGGAAGCAGCAGACGATGGAGCTGTGGAAGAAGATGGCCATGTACCAGCGCCAAACTCGCATGAGCTCTGAAGAGGAGAACCGGCGACTGCGCCAGCTCATCCAAGAGCACAACGAAATCACGACCCGCAACATACAGCAGTTACTACAAACCAGGCAGGGTCACGTCGAGGTACGAGCATTTTTACTCCATTCTTTATTGTAAAATTAGTTGCTGATGACTTTGTTTTGACGTGATGAACAGAACATTGAGAGGCTGCCAGACCCGTGGCCTTGCAGACGACAGTACCCCGTCCCAATGGGGAGTACCGACAGCGCGCTGTTTCAAGATATGGCGGGGACTATTGACTACGTTCACCGTCAAGTGCTGCGGGTGTTCTCACTGTGCCCGGGAACAATCACCGACGTGACGCTGTTCCCGAACGCCAAGAATGCCCACCCGCGTTTGTTCGCTGACAAGGTTTTCCCCTTCAGCGTTGAATTGACGGGGGATGCCGCCTGGCAATACTTTGCGCACTCGTTTCGGCGGCCAACAACGCGGTTTTATTACCACACGGAGACGACCCAGGTACGATTAAGTAGCGTCGAGTGGAATTGCAGAACTCACTGACAGAGTTCCATTCATGGTGCAGCCTTTTGGGATCGTGCGTGACGATACCATTGTCGAAAGCTTTGGGGAAGAACATCGCTTTAGCAAGGTTCTGTTTGATTTCAAGGTGAAGCAAATTGTTCGCCGCTATGAAGTGGCCGGACGCGTCGTGGTTGCTTGGAGAGCAATTCTCAGCCCGGACAAATTCAAGGGCGAGAGTCTCGGCGGAGTTCAACTCGAAGAGAAGGGCGCCCTTGTCGTCGAGCCCTACGAGGACCAATCGCTCGGGTCAAACCAACCTGCCTCCATCGTGCACACATGGCAAACAATCACCGGAAACATCAACGACATCGTTATCGAGGGGCCCCTCAAAAAGTTAGTTCAGGATATGACAGAGTTCCTACTCAACTGCTGCCTGCCCAGTCGAGCTCTCGACTTTATGGATCGCATGTTGCGCGCCCAATTCCAGCAGGGCCCGATGCAATTTAATGGATTCACTCCATAAAAAGTATAGTTTCGATTAAAACGCAGTAGTACATGAACAAGATGGTTACAGTGCACGCAGCACACAAGTTACACTGAAAAGTGTGTGTCGCTCCTTCTAGACTGCTCAATCAGCATATTCTCAATCATCTGCACGGTGCTCGCCGAGGATGATCCCCCCAATACAAAATCTGTCAGGTCCTGCACAAATTGCGGGCTGGTCCCTGTCGTGCTAGCCAGCGTTTCCGGCGTAATGACGTGCCAGATGCGTAGCTTGGTGAAGTCGCTAGTAAGCGTGTGCGGTTTGTTCGGCGGTTGTCGGATGACCATCGACCCTTTTTCAACGAAGCGAAAGCCTTGCAATTTCCTGCCCTGGAACTCCGCCGGGTCAATGTACGACCTCCAGGCCAGCACGATTTTGTCGGCTTCAACATATCGCCGGAACACCTGCTTGATCTGGAAGTCCGCCGTCCTCTCGGGCGCGTTGATCTCTACGCCGAAGCTCTCTCCAACGGAATCGTCCTGCACGACCTCGCCCGAGTCGTTTATTCGCCTCTCTCGACTGTACGAGAAGCTGTACTTGTCGTGGTGGAACGTGTGCGCCAGGCACTTCCACGCCGCGTCCGCCGTCGTGTGCAGGTCGAACGGCAGCGTCTTGTCCCCAAAGACACCAATGCACTGGCCCTCGCCGGCGTCCACCCGATAGAACACCCTCGCCGCCTCCTGATACACGTCGTCCACGCCCACCTCGAGCTCCTGGAACACGTCCTGGTCCGACATGTCCAGCGGGACGCTATGCACCCGCCTCGTCCGCTTCTCCTGCGTCACGCTCGTCTCCATCACCTGCAGCATGACAACAAAATTCAACGTAAAATAAACTACTACCAATTACCACTAAAAGCTAAAGCTACTGCTGCAGCTCTCACCCTCCGGGCCACGCGCGTGTTGAGCGCGCGCTGCAGCATCTCGCGCAGCTTCTTCTGGTCCTCGAGCGCGCCCTTCAGGCGGCTGTTCTCGCGCTCGGAGGCCAGGC
>JAHWLF010000980.1:0-10052 GCA_024679295.1 Phytophthora parvispora
TGGCGTCGGCCGCGGCCTTGCGCGCGCGCTGTCCCTTGCCCATGGTGATCGGTGTGGCTGCTGTGAGGGGATCCGAGAGCTTGGCTTGGTGGCGGGGACGGCCGATGCGGGAATGAGCCGCTGCCCAGGATGAGAAGCGGGTCACAGGTCACAGCAGCCAGCCAAATCTGAAGTTTCGTAACGGTCGCCGACGCGGTTTGACAGCGTTCGGACAGATGTTGAGCGCAGAAAGTGTACATGGCGACGGTATCGGAGTATAACACTGGATTCACGCTAGATCCTGGAACAGACGCGTCTCCACTGTACGCACCTTCTGTCACGAAGCGGTCTTTAACAAACCGCCACCAGCCAATCCGCGGCGGCCGTGTCGCTTCGGTGCTGACTTGATGGGCAGCGCGCGACGCGAAACATGTCGCGCCAGCGCTCCCTCCCTCGCTGCTGAACAGCATGCATCCGTGCGGTGCGCTCACCAAGGCAAGCACGATGCATGGTTGGTGGGCTGGATTGGTTTCTTCGAATGCAACGCAACGGGCTTCTTGACGTTGGAGTCGTTGATCGAAACTTTAGTTTAAATTCTCCGGACGGATTTATCCGAGTCCACCCAGTCGTCCCAACGAATCTTGAGACGGTTTCGAATGATGATTCGCCCGGAAAAGGGGGGGGGGGGGGAATGGGATCAAAATTTGAAGTGGGTCGTTGACCTCAGCATGTATGGAGTCCATTCAATGGGCATAATACCCTGTACTTACCGGTAGTATCTCGTCTACACTTTTCAACTTCAAAATGGCAAATTTCATTTTCAATAGAGAGGTTATGGTGGGTTTCTCACCCCTTGCACTGCCCTCATTGAGAGATCCCCTCAAAACCAATTTACAGTCTTAAATGCACCCTCACATTTGATTGAGTCATTTTATTTGCACAAATTTTCAAAGGATACACTCGACGACAAGTTAGATCGGCCATGGCCGTATCTCGCTCATTATTACGAGTTAGCCATTGCTATTTAGAGCCTTTATTAGTAGTTACAGGGGACTTGTGTTAACGCGCGCGATTTCGCAGTCTGTAATGTAGCTAGTATACAAGGCGGTGGTTTTGGCACTGCGCCAGGTTCAATCGGCCACGCGAGTAATACAAACACCAAGTATAAAAAAGTGATGGTAAAATATCAAACGGTTGGTTGATCTATAGTCGTTGTTTGGGGCCGGCGGTGGCGGACGCGTGGAGCTCACTTTGCAAGGTGGCACGAGCCAAGAAGCCCCCGCCCACCAAGAAGAAGCCGCCCGCCAAGACTCCCCCGCGCACGAAGAAACCACCGCTCGCCAAGAAGAAGCCCAGGCTCACGGAGCGTGAGCGGGGGAGGATCGAAGGCCTGCACCAAGCAGGTGCCAGTGGCCGCGACATTGCTCGCGTAACCACGCGGAGCAGAGAAACCGTCCGCCGTGTCATCTTCCCTGCCCCTCCCAAGACGCCCAAGCGCCGCGGCCCCGCCCCACTCCTGACCGACCACGACACCAGGCGGCTCGTACGCACGCTGCCAAGGGCCAGCTGACGGCTGCCAAGCTCAAGGAGGAGCTCGGCCTCTCCGTCTCGGTGCGCACCATCCAGCGCACCCTGCAAAGGGTGGACTGGCTGGAGATGGACAACACACCTTGCCGCTCAATCCCGAAGACATGCTGGCCCGAAGGCCTAGGCGAGTTCCATACTGCTCCGTAAGGACACTGGGCCCGTCTGGGATTCCATCATCTTCTCGGATGAGAAGAAGTGGAACCTTGACGGGCCCGACGGCTTCCAGTACTACTGGCGGGATCTGCGGAAGCCGCCACGCCAAACGAAGAGGCGCCAAACTGGTGGCTGGTTCGTCATGGTGTGGGCGGCGTTCAGCTCGCGCGGCAAGTAGCCGCTGGTGGTGCTGACGGGAAGGCAGAACTCGGACCACTACGTATACACTGTTTCCGAGTATCTCCTACCCTTTGCTCATCGAAACTAAGGGGTAGACTACATCTACCAACAAGATAATGCTACCATCCACACGCCCAAGCGAACGAGGGAGTTCTTTACTGTAGAGGACATTAAGGTGCTCGGCTGGCCCTTCAAGTCTCCTGATTTAAATCCTATAGAAACTTTATGGTCGATAATGAGTAGGAGAGTTTATCCTAATGGCAAACAGTATGAAAGCGTGCCTCAATTGAAGACTACGCTCTTCGAGGCGTGGGAATCTATTCCTACAGCTATGCTTGTTTCGCTCATTGAGTCTATACCTCGTAGATGCGTAGAAGTGCTGGATAAGAAAGGTAACAAGACATACTACTGATTTACCACAACAAGGACAAGATCAAGCAGCGTTGTTCAGTCACGGGTGAAGACTATGCTAGCGTCATCTCTACAGTGAAGGGAGCTGTGAAGCCTGAGGTTCTGCAAACGATGGCACGCTTCCTGTTGAAAGAAAAGCCGGTGGAGCCCGTCACGGATGACGATATCCTCCAGCTCGTCCGTCAGCGCTGCAAAACGCTGAAGAACGAGTATATTACTGGCATCAAAACGCTGTTCAAACGAGAGCTACGCATGGATCTCTTGGTGGATGCCTGTGATGCACGTGTCTTCCAGTACTTCCAGGACTTCACGCGCATAGTGGAGGAAAATGGACTGCAGGGCTTGATTGGGTCGGCTGATCCAACTAGTCCTGGCCACAAGGACCGCATGAAGAAGCAGTACCGTGTGCTAGTTGAAAACCTGCAGTCAGTTCTCTTGCAGGATCAGATTCAGAGGCTGATAGAGTTTGAGAGGCGCGACTGTCGTACCGACGACGTTGCGCTATATGACCTAGTCCTCGGGCACGCGAAGGCGCAACAGCGCTTTCTCAACCAACCCAAGGACAGTGCTGCGACGCCAAGGCAAAGGGAGGATCACGACAGTAACCAAGCCGCCAGCGGCGAAGACCAACAGGGAAGCGACGACCAAGGCCGGCGCGGACAGGCCCCTGCCTGTGGCGCCTCGTGCGCCCAAGACGGCTACGCCACCGACGGAGGGTTGTTTGTTCTGTAAGGGACTATACTGGCTTCGTGAGTGTCCGACTGCAACGATGGAGCAACGGCGATCCGCACTAGAGAAGTTCAAGGTGGACAAACAACATTGGGTTGGGCTCATCCGCTCCAAGGCCGTCGGCTTGGGGAGTGCGGCATATACGGTGAAGATCAACGGCTCCGTGGAGGTGCCATACTTGCCGGACACGGGTGCGGACTGTACTATCCTGCCAAGCGGTGTGTTGCGTGCGTTGGAGGCGGCCGCGCCGTCCCATTTGGATGTGTATCGGATGTCGCGTCCTGTGACTGTTATTCTGGCCGATGGCAGCACACCAAAACATGCACTAAAGAGGCTAAGCTGGATTTACAGTTGACTACAGCGGCAGTTGTGGTCCACGTTCGGAAGGTGCCGTGTTTGGTGCTCGGCAGTGACGACGATGAGCTGCTTCTCGGAAGAGACACGCTCTCACCGCTTGGTATTGATGTGAACGGCATGCTGGCCCAGTTAGCGGGCTCTGTGCTGCTCGCGACCGAGGAAGACGAGTTTCCTGTGGGCTACGAGCTATTTGAGGAGCTTATAACAGGCGCGCCGGCGGCGCCGAATGCTGCTGTGAAAGAGATGGTGGATGCTGCAGTACGAAATGGGTTTCCTGTTGACTGTCGAGACGAGTTGGAGGAGATATTGGGAAGTACAAGTGAAGTGTGGAGCACACAAGCGAGTGCGGGACCGCCGGCAGGAGTGGAACGTCTGCAGGTGACGCTTCGTGGTGATACCGTGCCCTTTTGCTGTCATGGGCACAGCTACCCGCCGCTGCAAGCGGAATTCATTCGTGGCTACATTCGCCAACTTCTGGAGCGTGGCCTCATCCGCAAGAACAATTCGTCGGAGTGGGCAAGTGCCGTGGTTCCAGTGCGGAAGGAAGCCCGGTACCGACAATCAGTTCAGGCTCACTATTGGCTATCACCCTGTTAACGCGCAGACGGTCTCGGTAGCCGGTCGTATGCCGACGCAACGAGAGTCGTTGATGCGGTCCGAGGTGCGAAGTTCTACGCTCGGTTCGATTTACCTGAGGGCTTCTGGCAGTTCCCGCCGCACAAGAACAGCCAAGAGATTTACTCCTTTCTGACGCCTGATGGAGTGTTTTCGCCGCTGCAGGTGCCTCAAGGTGCGACGGACTCGGCCCTTCATTTTCAAGCTCAAATGCAGAGCGTACTCGCGCTGATGATTCCTTGCAACGTGATTTGCTGGATTGATGACATTCTCATCTTTGCCAAGGTCATGGACGCCTTCCTCGCTGCTCTACAGGAGTTCTTTGATATCATTGGGGGCTATGAGCTCAAACTCCACCCTTCCAAGAGCTCGCTATTTTAGTCGGAGGTGAAATGGTGCGGCCGTCTCATTTCTGGCGATGGCATTCGCCATGACCCTGCCCGAGTGGATGCTCTGACCACGGTCCCTCTACCGAGTACTGTGGCGGAGCTGCAGTATTTCGTCTGCGCAGCGAACTGGCTGCATGAGTCGATACCTGACTTTGCCCGGGTTGTTGCTCCGCTCCAAGACAAGCTGCAGGCTGAACGCAGCAAGCTTGGACGCCGCAGCAGGAATTCACTGAATGTGGTTTTGCAGTGGACTGGTGAAGAAGAGGAGTCTACGAAAGGGTCATCGCTCTTATTCGTGATTCTGCACTGATGACCTTCCCGGACGACGACTGTGATGTATGCCTCTTTGTGAATGCTAGCCAAGAGGGCTGCACCATCATTCTGACCCAAGTGCCCGAGTGGAACGATGAGCTCACTGTGGAAGAGCAAGATCACCGCCTGATTGTGTGTAAAGGCGGGTTATTTCGGGCTCTCAATTCCGCCGGCCGATCATCGACAAAGAAGTCTATCCGATCGTGAAGGCCTGCCAGGATCTGAGTTACGTGCTTCAACGTGCCAATGGATTCCGGCTATTCTGTGACCACTCGAACCTCATTTACGATTTTGCGCCAAAAGTGGAGCTGAAAAAGCACGTCCGTGATCGTCTTCAGCGATGGGCTATGCGTCTGTGTGGTATGTACTACACGATTGAGCATATTCCTGGTACGACCAATCTCTGGGCGGACATCGTATCACGTTGGCACGTGTCTCCCTTGTTGCGGCAGTACGTACGCGTCGCGATCACCCTGCTCCTGTGACCAGTTTGTCCCAACTCCACCCTCTTGGAGACCCTGAGTTTGTGTTTCCTACGCTGGAAGACGTGCGAGACACTCAAGTAGCGGCAGGACGACGTGCCCGAGATGATCTGCACCAGCCCGTTGTCGAAGAAGAGGGGGGTGGTAATGGTGGAGGGCAAACCCTGGATACCAACTGCAGCAAAGGACTTGCTGGCGCGGGTGTTCGTGGTGGCTCATTGTGGCTCCCAGGGCCACCGCGGACAAGAGACCATGTGCATGGTACTGAGTGAGCGATTCTACATCCCGTTGCTACCGAAGAAAACCTCCACCTTCATCAAGAACTATCTGCTGTGTAAGCATGTGAAGGGGGCGAAGCAGATCCAGAGACCCTATGGCCCGGCATTCACCGCCACCAAGCGCAATGAGGCTCTGCATTACGACTTCTTGTCGCTCGGCGAGGACTATGGAGACAACTCGTACGTACTGGTGCTGAAAGATGGTTTAACCACTTCTGTGAGCTGTTTCCTTGCGCATCATCTTTAGCATTTGTGGCGGCGGAGTCATTGCTGGAGTGGTACAAGAGATTTGGATGCCCCGAATTTCTTATGTCGGACCAGGGCACTCACTTCCTAAACCACACGATTGAGCTGCTACGCGCTCGCCTCAAAATCGAGCAGGAATTTTCTCCTGTCTACTCGCCATGGCTCAATGGGACAGTGGACCGGCTCAACAAGGACATATTGCAGGTGATGCGCGCGTTACTCATTGAGCATGGCCTAGACTTTCATGAGTGGAGTTACCTACTGCCTGTCGTGCAGGCAAACCTGTATCACACGCCGGTGCGCTCGCTAGGTGGCCATGCGCCAATTGAACTCTTCACTGAGCTTCCTGCACCATCAGCGTTGGACAGTATCGTGGGACCGACATCGGGCCGCGAAGAAGTTCTGGAGATTAACATGGACAAGTCGGCGGAACTGCTAGACAGGCTTCGAGGCTCGCTGCATGAGCTGCACAAAGAGGTGCTGGAACTAAGGAGCGCAAGCGGCTGCAGGACATGGCGGCCCACAGAGACACACCTTGCAACTTCGCTTGCAACTTCGACGTGGGCGACTTTGTGTTGTGGTCGCGTGTCGACCACTGCCTAATGAGCAACAAGCTGGTTGGGCAGTGGGTCGGCCCGTTCCTAATAGTTCGCACACGGCCGCACTCGTTTGTGATCAAGCATTTGGTGACGGCTCGTGAGTTCGAGGTTCATGGGTCCCGACTCAAATACTACGCGGACAAGGACTTTATTGTTACTGCCGAAAATCTGGAGTTCACGACTCAACAAAGAATACTGCTAGGCGTCGAAGCGATCAAAGAGCACCGTTACAATGCTGCAATGAAGCGCTGGGAGCTGCTGATATCATGGTGTGGTCTGCAGGGCGTTGAGGACTCGTGGGAATCTCTCGTCTCGATGCTCAAAGATGTGCTAGACAAGGTGATTGAGTATGCCCACGACTCCGACGACAGGGATCTTGTGCAGCAGTTGGAGTAGTCTTGCGAGTTCGATCTTTGTGGGGCGGTGTCATGGAGCCCAAGTCAAGATCAAAACTACTGCCACGACGCGCTGCCGTCACGCGCCGGCGATGGTGCCGGACGAGCAGCGTGTTGACTCGTAGAACATCCCGCTGCAGACAATCGACAAGATGGGAAGAAGCCATGACTCGCTGCTCGATTGCAGCGAGGGATGATGGCAATGCATGTTTCATTGCGCCGTCTATTACGGTGCTGAACAGGAAGCGTAGGACAGGATGGCGTCGCCTTGTGGCGCCTAGGGAGGCTTGTTAGCGAGAGGTTTAACTGTTCTAGCTGAATTGATTCATTCTACAACTTACCGCTTCCCGAGCCAACAGCTTTCCCAGCCTAAACAGATATCGCAAGATATCATCTTCAGCCTGTTTGGTATCCGCTTAATTTTATCATTTTGGTGCAAAGTCGTGAAATACCTGCAATCGCTTGAGAATCTGTGGTGTTTATGCTAAAAACAAAATATATAAGACGGTTGTACTTGAAATTTGTATTGAATCGATACCTACTTTTTCTGTGGACCACATATTCGAGCCCGGGCTTTAATCCTTATTGGGCTGTACGTACTACTCACGTATGCACTTCCAGGACAAGGATATTCTAGGGAACGGAATCTCTGGATTTGAGAAAATCTGGGGAAACCATGAAGGAAAGTGCGAAAAAGGTTCTCCTTGGGCGCGCACTAAGCTTAATGCAAGAACAAGGATTGCTCCGAAACTTCTCTAATGTTGCAAAATGCTACCGAATTTGAGTTTTCCTACATGATACCCCAGGAAGCTTGACTTTGACATGTTGTATTGGTACACGAAATGTACAGGGTAGACGTACTATTGAGTCCTATTTCCTTGAAAAGAAAACGATGTACGTGTATTCCAGTACATGTAGCTAGACTTTTCCTTTCCCAACAGTCAGCGCTTCAGTATCGCGAGCGGGATCAACTGTGACAGTTTCAATCCCCTGCCGCTGCATGCTATAACCCCTGACCAACTGAAACGAACAATTTGATAACCTCTAGCTTAAAGCTGTAAGAAACCGCCACGCGCTGGAATTGCTTGTGGGCTTTCTCCGAGCCTGACTTCCGCGCCCTATGTTGCCGCTGACCCGGGGCGCGGGGCATCTTGCTCGCTCTCTGCAAAATTACTGGCGTTTTGGCTCGGCTTTGGTGCATTGCGTACTGTCATCTAGGATATCTACAGTAGCGAGGTGACAGTGCTGCTGAATATGATTGGCTAAGGTGGAGTGTGCTATATGAGAAAACGCTGCTGTAGGAAATCTCAAATTTGGTAAGTCCAAACCAAGAAATCCGGATGAAACATAGATGTGGTTTATATTTTGGGTATGCGCCAACCGACATGTTTTTCAGTACGGCTCTTGCATGAAACTTCATCTGTACAATGTGCACATGTAGCGGGTGTAAGATATAATGGCCCTGCCTACACGAAGATCCGTAGCCACCGTGAGGTATTCTTAACTGTACTCCTCGTTAGTGAGATACAGCGGCACCTACAGAATTGCCTGGATGTGGCGCGGATTATATTCGATGCCGACCTCCGATTTCCGATACTCCGACAGTCGCCTGGAGGCCAGTCACAGGCTGTGCGCCTTGGCAGCCATGAACAAGCAAACATCTTTCACAACTAGAGGTGAGGCGGTCATTCCTACCAAAGTGCACCCGAGATGAAACGAGGAGATTCACTCCTACCTACTCTGGTTTTATGGCCAGTCGTTGTGTGGGTTCCGGAACCACTCCACGCGTCGAAAAAGCCTGTCTGGGCGATGACAAGCTGCTCGTGTACGCCACGCGTGAAGGAGTACAAGCAATGAATGGTGGAGGAGGTGGGAACCAAATGCCATTTTCTTTGCGTGCGTACCAGTGCTCATGAGACACATGAACGGCTTTGCTACGGTGACAACTGCCTACTTGCAGCGCGAAGCGCAACTCATAACATATTTTACCTACTCCTGACTAACGCGCTGACCCCACCTCTAGCAGATCAATTCTGCACCAACCAGAGCCATGTTGGGATTGAGACTCTGTCTGCTGTTTGTCTGCCGTCCTTCCAAATCTACAGCTCTCTATGCGAACAAGGCGTGGGCAATGTCGAAGTGAAGAACGTAGTGCACATGGGTCATTACATGACGTTCTCCCAAAAGTTAAAAGGTTGGCTAGGAGGGACAGATACACATGAGAGTATGACTGATGGCAAGATGCTGCTCTTTCTTCAAAATTAGATATGACAAATCGTCGGCCGCCGCCTGACCCGGTCAGAACTAACGACAAGACTCGCGGACTTCTGGAGCGTGTAAAACCAACGTTGACCACTGAAGAAGATAAATCCGACAGGACCCTTTTGCTGAAGTGGAGGCTCGATTTATTACGACTTACTACGCTTGTTCGTGATAACAGTTCAAACGTCGAGAAACCATGCAATGAACTGGGCGTCAATCACTTCGATTGCGTGACTCACTCACGCTATATCGTTTTGGCTGGTGCCTTATCAAGAACGCGAGGTGACGTCGATGGAACGACAGCAGTTCAAGCGCAAGGTGTACACTTTGACGATATTGCTGAACCGGAAGCAGGCGAAGGGTTGTGGGTGGAAGACTCAGTTGTTGAAGTGCAAATGATTGAACAACTGGAGCGGGAAATCAATCAAATGGATCTACAAAATAATCTATCGTCTGATTTACCATCTCTCAACGGAAACGTCCATGTGTTGACAGCTGATTTTTTTTATGAAGGTTTACTGGATCAAGAGAATCATCTGTCAACACAGGCTGTCTTAGCGCCCGTATCGTGGTCCAAATAGTGAACGCAATAAAGACTGCGATGGGTACAACGCGGGAACATGTTACCATTTTCTAGATTGTCACCTTTTTCAACAAAAGAACGAAAGGGAAATCCAAATTAAAAACTTTACAAAAGGTTCCGCATTTTTGTTTATGTTGTAGCTGACGTGGCCACTCAGTGGAACAGCACGCATCAGGAGACTTTTGGAACTTCATCATACCCTTCACGATTTTCTAGAATATATTCCAACATCGGTTGGGAAGGAAGAATTTAGTGATGTCACGATAGCACCGCCCACCGGGGAAATGGGGTTTCTCATTCAGTGTCTAGATAGGCTCCTGGTGAGTTTTGATGGTATAAACTGCTCTCAAGTGAAATGTATGCCACGATACACCTTATATTGCCGAGCCTGAGATTCCTCGAGACCCACCTGCAGAACAAGAAGATACTTGCTAAAGTTGTCAGTGGGCATGATGGTGAATTGCATTATGGTCACTGTAACGGGGTTACACGTGC
>JAHWLF010000981.1:0-10040 GCA_024679295.1 Phytophthora parvispora
GGGCGCGCGCTGGAGGCGCCGGGCCGTCCATGACGACGTCGCCGTCCGCGTCCATGAGCCGCAATTTTTGACAATTGGGAGTTTTTGACGCGAAAGTTTTGAGACAAAGGTTTTTCGACATAAAGGTGTCGAAAATGTCGATTAAGTTTTGACGGGTAAGCCTCTTGAAGCGCTACAGCTTGGAGAACAAGGACACCACGATCATCACTGCCTCGTTCGAAAGGGAGCGACGTCGGTCCAAGATGACGAAGGTGGTGGTGTGGAGAAATGAGCAAGTGGTCGCTCAGACCTCGGCGGACGATTCCGAAACGAAGCTAGTCATTCGACAAGCCGAGAAGGCGGTGATCGAGGCGAAGACCACGATACTCCACCTGCACAATGAACCACCAAGTTCGTGTCCCGTGGATGCCCCAATGGTGAGCTTCACGAGTCCGGACGAGGTCTGGTTCGACAAGATTAAATCGAGTTCTCACCACCCGAAGCTGTTCATGCCCGTGTGGGAGTGTGACGAGTTGCGAAAAGCTATCAAGGAGCTCGATCGGGAGCTGGATCCCCCTGTCACCAGGTTGACTAGCGAAGGAGAACATGAAGATGCTGTTATGGTTGACGAGCTGCTTGAAGAGCGCTACCTCATCTTGGGTGGTGAATGTCTGTCTACAGACGAAGGTTACGTCGAAGCGCGGGAGGCATCTATTGAGAGTACGTGGTGGAAGTCAGAGCCCCAAATGTTACGCCTCGGCATCTTCCAGTACACCCCGCACCCAAGTAACCCCAGGAAGTACATGACTACGGAGTCAAGCACGTTCGTGAGGCGGTCGACGGTGCTCCTTCAACTATTCCACAATTGGAAGTTGTACTTACCCGCATGGCAAGGCGCTGTAAGGAGGGCAAGAAAGAACTGCATGTACCAGCATTGAAGGAGATCAGCGAAGTGGATAGAATGACGACGCCGTAGAATGCTTACCTTATGATTCAGCAGCTACTAGGCACAATTGCTTCGAATAGCCGTCCTCTTTGTACTGTTTTGTGTAGGTACCTTGTTCGAGAATGAGGTTGGTGTACGTAGTACGGTGGAGTCGGAGTTGAGGAAGGCCATTTCTTGCATACTATTCTCTCTCAAGTCCACAGCCATGTCAACAGTAATTGAAACCACGGCCGTACAAACTCCTTTGCAATTAGAGATAGTAAAAATAATGGCAACGAGGGCTCTTTTGAATTAACTTGAAACTTAGGGCGTGTAGGGAATAAAGATCAACCGGTTTGCCTTGTCAAACGCCAGATGAATGAGTTTCTTGCGGCATATATTGCGGTGAAACTCGCCAACAACGAGAGCTCTCGACAATTTCTGGAACCGATCTCCAGTGCGAGCAGCGGACGTAGTCAATTGAGCAGCAACTGAAGACCCTTGGGTAGTTGATCCCCAGATTCGCGTCGATTTGAGCCATTGCCAAAGACTCAATTGTCATGGACGTCTTCGGCGGTGGCGCGCTCTGTGAATGCGAACTGCGCGTTGCCGGTCTCTTGATCGAGATTTAGCCGGTTCTCGTCCGTCAGCAGATCTTGCAGCTCAGGCGTGAGTTCTGCGAACACAAGATTCCAGTATTCTGGACCGGAGCCCATGATCCAACGTCATGGCTCGCCGTTGCTCCCTTGCTTTCAGGCCCGGAACAAGACAAGTGACTTCATAGACGACTTACATTGAATTCATTAAAAATATCCTGTGTTTATTTCTCCTACATTGCCATACAAATCGACGGGTGCCGGAAAGATGACCCAGGGCGATGCCGTTGTTGTAGAGCATATCCAGAAGCTTCAACTTGCCTGCTTCACAGCCAGCCAGAGGAGTCGAATTTTGGGGTCGCAGCAATTGCAAGGGGAACTTCACGGTCTCGAAACAGAACCACTCAACCAGTAAACGCTTGTTTTTCCGATGCAGCTAACGTTTGTGCGGATACTATACACCCACGATGCCCTCAGTCTTTCATCCAACCACAAAAAGGCTTGTGCCACAAGCATACGAAAGTGATCCCGTAGTCGTTGATGCCGATTGTATGTAGTCCTCTTGCACTCGTTTAATCGGGACCCTGTTGCTGTCGTAGAGTGGGTTGTCAAAATCTTGTACCCCATGGCTAGGCGGTACATATACGCTTCGCCCGTTATGACTGGCACAACCTTTCTTCTCCGTTGACAAGTGCTCCTACGGCATGCTGTGAAATCCAAGGTGAGCAACAGAAGCGAGAAAGACGCCCCCTGCGCCATTTCCTATGATGGTGTTCACGCGCTTGTCGTGTCGTGATCATCATAATTTCGTGACATGCGCGTCATCCGCCCCGGATGCCTCCCAGGAGCATCTGGGTTTGCCTATTCCTCAAATATTGCTTTAAAGGACAAGAGCGTGGCGAGTAAAACCTAATTCATGCCATTTAGAATCATACCTGTTCTTCGAGGTCAGCTCGATACGCCTCAGATGTCTCGGGCTGGAAGTAATTCTACTATACACGATCTACAACCGGCGTTCGATCGTATGGCTTGAGCTGGAAAGCATTTGCAAGTCGAAGACAGGCAGAATATTACCAAACAAATTAAGACCCCTTTCAAACAGTGTAACACCCATTTAGTACAAACATTTTCGAGTCACACACGATCAGGTTATCGGAACCGGGCCTCGGGTGTAGATGGACTCGGTAATGTAAGCACACTTGGACAGAGTAGGATACCCGTAATGTCGTCTCGCGGTGCACGTTGTCTCGAAGGACTCGAGGCCGCTTTGGCCGGCTGCGACGAACATTCTCGACATGTACAATAGAATGTCGCGCCGAATAGCTTTGCAGTTTGTCCATAACGACATCCGCGATTGCTCGACCTCGACTCCTAGCAGCAAACGTGGGAGAGTAACACCTGCGCTCGTTATTACGTCGCACTGTAAGGGGCTGGAAATGCCGGCATATGACTAGCCAGTTGCCCCACCATCTTAGGATGACCATGTGGTGCATACTCGTTTTGCGTTATGGGCTCTCTCACCTCATCCTGAATGTTCCCGTCGGTCACTCACTTGCGCTCTCACCGAGTAGACTCCATCCACTCTCCAAGCCTTCATGAGCAGCGCGCTCTGCCCGCCCAACAGCCACTGGTTCAGCGACCAAGTGATCGGCGCTGTGAGCTGTGGCCAACCTCCCGCCCGCGGCCGCTTCGGTGAAAACAAACCAGCCCCTGCGCTCTACAGTCCTCACACTACAAGCCCGCGAACAGCCGAACGGTTCGACCACAACTCCTTACAAACGTACAGACGCGATGATGCGCGTGACCACATTCCGACACCTCAGACTTCCTTCAGGACCTCGACTGAAGGTGTTCCTCGTCGTTCCGGCAAACGAGCGGCCAGTCCATTGACACCTGCCGACAACACGCCAACCCAAGCCAAGAAAACCAAACTCAGCGACGAAGATGCTCTTCAGCAGCACCGAGAGCGCCGGCGACTGACCCAGATTCGCTACAGGAACAAAATGAGAAACCATGCCGACACCCTCGAGGGGGAGGTTCAAGTGCTTCGTGCAGAGGTCCAGAAACTCGAGTTGCAGCACCAGAGCCTCGCGCCACGCATCATCGCCACTGCAACTCCGTGGAGCGTGGTGGCCGAGTACTTTCGTCTGTTTCGCTACGCCTTGACGGCGTACGTGCCGGTGTCGGAGCGCTGCAACGCCCCTGGTTTGCAGACTTTGCACGAGTCACGCGCTCATCGGGACTTCCTCCAATCTGCCATGGCCCCTGATGTGATGTTTGAGGGCGGGCGTGGGGCGGGCGCATTGCTCAACCACTGGAGGTTTGTGTCGCTTGCGCAGCCAAATTTCGAGGTCCAGGCTTTAGACATCGCAAATGGTCCCGGAGACTCCATAGTCGCCAGAACGAAGACGAAGGTCGTTGTAAGTGAAGCCTTGCTACGTTACGCCTTCCCGAAGTTGTCAAGATGTGACCGAGGAAGAAGAATAGCTGCCAAACTGCTGGGGCAGCGATTTGAGACCACCGGGACTACAGTGTTCGAGTGGGATAGCGACAATGGCCAGGTGCTGAGCATCGATAGCGAGTCAGACATGCTGACGCCGATGCTGCGTCTGCTCGGCAATGCGAAAGACTTGGCTTTCTTCTTTGACGAGGCCATCCTCACGCTAGACGGCCGACTGAAGACTAGTTAAGCGTTCAAGTCAATATTTGTTTCAATCCGTGCATCAGGAGAAGGAAGTACTTCAAGATCCGTGAATTCATCAAAGACTGTGTTTTGCAGTATTCGTCACCCTCTTCGTTGTTGTTGTGAAGGCTTGGTCAGTGCTGGTGTTCTGTTGACAAGAGTGAGCCCGGTGACCATGTCCGCCGCCTTCGGGTTCGCGAGTCGCGACTGAAGCGGGTTCCTCGTTAAATCCTGGCAACAAGGTGAAACACCGACAGTCCAAGCCAAGAAACTCAAATTCAGCGACGAAGATGCTCTTCAGCCGCACACAGAGCACCGGGAATCTGCCCAGAATCACTAAAGGAAGAAAGTAATGCATCGAGCAGACGCCGTAGAGGAGGAAGCCGAAGTGCTTCGTGCTGACGCAGATACTCGAGTTGCCGTACCAAAGCTGCACTTTGAAAGGATAAAGCAAAAACCCATGGAAATGTCGTACTACTTGGTGTACATCGAAGTCAATCCTTTAATGCTCACAGCGATAGTTATTTCCTCATGCCCTCTTCATGCACGATCGCAAGCGTGCAATCGTTTGTTTTGCCCATCAAAGCTTTTGACGCAGGGCTTTCCACCTGGTGTCTTTTGTATTGACCTTGTTGCTAGTTGTCGAGTACGTACGGTGGAATTGATGTGCTGGCCAGCCATAACGCTTCAAGGGCTACTTTTATAAGAAGAATCTCAGATCAACTTGAGGTCGTATCAGCCGATTGCGAAGTGCTGCTTCTGTTCACAGTCTTAAATTTTGTGGCTTATGGGACCTAATCTCTGGCTAGACGGGCAGATGATAACGATTTCCGCGATTACTCGAGTGTTTGTGGCATCCAAGAGCGCGAGTTGTGCTGGCGTAACGAGACCTTGATACACCAAGGTGAATCCCCTGCACGATCAACAACTTACGTTAATCCCCAATGCCACCTACACTACACGTACCCCTTAATTGTTCATTTGAATGGTTCTGTCGAGCCATCGTCTCACCACTAGTCGTCGATCTACTGCCGTAGACGCATTCATCGTCAAAGCGCGGATGACTCCCGAATTCCTTGCTGTAGTAGCCAGGTTCTCATCAATCTCAAGATCTGACGTATTCTCGTTTTGCGTTACAAGCACTCGCACACCCAGCTGACACCACTGCACCACCTCGCTCGACGCTCATTTCCATTTTCGTCGCATCAACTGCAGCATTTACGCTCCTAAAGAATCAATGAACAGTGCACTCAGTTCCCCAAACGGTCCCTGGCTCAACGACGAAATGGTCACCGCGATGAGGTGCAGACCATCGGTCCAAGGCCATTTTCACGCAAGAGAGCAAGCTGGTCCGGCGGCGCTAACCTACCATCTTCGCGAGACCAAAACGCAGCTTTCCACCGCGCAGCTTGACAGTAACCCGCTGTCAAGATCCTATGCTGTACGCAATACCGTTCCTGCGCCGAGAGCTGTCCGTGCTAGACAGACCGACCCACTTTCGACCCTCCTGGAGGCAAAACGCCCGGCACCACCGGACCAACGCGACACGGACGCCAGCACTCTCATGTTGCTTCGCGAACGCCGCCGTCTGACCCAGATCCGATACAGGAAGAAGGTGCGTAATTACGCAGATGCCGTCGAGCAGCACGTTCAAGCACTTCGACAACAAGTCCAGAAGCTTGAGCTCCACCACAAGACGCTCTCTCCCCGCCTCATTGCTAGCACAACTGCGTGGGGTGTGGCGGCGGAGTACTTTCGTCTGTTTCGATTCGCCTTGATGTCGTACGTGCCAGTGTCGGAGCGCTGCAACGCCCCAAATGGGCACAATCTGTACGAATCGAACGAGCAGCGGGATTTCCTCCACGCTGCCATGGCGCCGGACGTGATTGTCGAGAGCGGACGAGGGGTGGATGCGATTCTCGAACGCTGGAGATTCGTCTCTCTTTCGCAGCCAAACTTCGAGGTCGAGGTTGTGCGTTTGGACAACGGACCAGGAGGCGCCGTCGTCGCCACCACGAAGACGAAAGTCGTTCTGTGCGAATCAATGCTGTGCTATGCTTTTCCGCACCTGACACTGTCCGAACGAGGGAGAAATCTCGCGACAAAGCTTCTGGGACGGCGGATGGAGATTGCCGGATGCACCATATTTGGATGGGACAGTGAGAATGGCCGAGTAGTGAGCGTGGATGGGAAAGCCGACGTGTTAACGCCGATGCTACGGTTGCTAGGCAACTTGGACGACGTGGCTTTCGTCTTTAACCAGGCGCTCGCCACGTTGCAAGGGCGGCTGGAACTTAGTCAATCGACTCAAGCCTCTAAAGGGGCTTGAATAACGAAATGACAGGCAGATTTTCCAGAACAGCGCTTTCATTGAGTATTCGGGCGAATATTGACAGCTAGTAGGTGTAGTATTTGATGGTAATTCATCAACTTCAGGACAACTTAATAAATTCAAGCGAACACCGCATCCGTTTCCAAAACGAACCCACACGTTCGGCAATGCGAGTCGCCAGAATGGGCTTTTGAGTCGCACTCGGGACACGACAACGTGGCGTTCACAGAATGAGTTGCGTCTTGACCTTCCGAGCCACCACCACCAGCGATTCTACTTGAGGGGTTTTCCACATCATCCAACGACTCGGAATCTCCTTGACGCCACGGAGTCTGGTTTCTCTGGAAAGAGGTTAATGTGTCAATAACGTCGTCGATACCAGGTCGATTGTGGAGATCCGCGGCACACAACTTGAGAATGAGATCCCACGCAGCATCCGATGCTTGTTCGGGGCGTTCAGGGAGCTTGCCGTCCAGAACCAAATCCGTGACTGCGTCGTCGTCCAACGTACCAAAAGGAGGCTCTTGTGCGATGACCTCTAGCATGCTCATACCAAACGCGTAAAGGTCGGATGCGAACTGCGGCCCGTCCGAGTCGCTCTCCTCCAGCATCTCCTTCGGTTTCCATCGAATGGCGGCGGCCAAGGCTCTGGACCCCTTGTCGCTCAAGTTGAGCGAGAGACTGCGGATGCGGCTGAAGCCGAAGTCGGCGATCTTGGCCGTGTTGTCGCTGGTCACCAGAATGTTCACCGCCTTTAGAGATCCGTGCACGATGCGTTGGCTGTGCAGGTACTGGATCCCCCTCGCCACATCCAGGAACAAGGACCAGAAGAGCCCCTCGTTCGTCTTGTCCGCTAGGAAGTCCAGCAAGTTCCCGTTGGGCGCATTCTCGCACACGAAGAATGGCGGCTGGCTGAAGGGGTTCCCTCCCTTCAGCTTGAGCACGTTGGGGTGGTCCGACAGTCCATACCAGAGCGTGAGCTGGCGGTGGAAGTTGTCTTCGTCCTCACCCTCCGTGTTGAAGAACAGTGTCTTGACCACCACGTCCTGCCGCTCTCCGCCATGGAACCACGTACCTCTACGAGCGATGGCGAACGTCCCGACCGCGCCAATGGCTTCGTCCTCGTAGTCGATGTCGTCTCCGGAGATGAACCAGTCGAAGATTTTGAGTCCGTGGACTCGTTTGGCTTTGATCACACGATCGAAAGTGTCTCGACGGAGCTCCAGTAACTCCGGGTCCTGGTCCGAGTTAAATGTACTACTAAGCTTTATCAGGATCTCTTTGAGCTTCTTGTCGCCGCCCACCTCGTTGGCCAGGACGAAGGGCGAGCGTGACGCTAAACGCTTCAACTCCTGCAGTTGGTGGTCACAACCGGCGTCCCACTCGGCTCTCCACCGGGTGGAGTCCTCCACCCCGAGCGTCTCGAAGATGGCGTCGAGCCGCCGATGCAGCTCCTGGATCAGCACTTGAGTGACGCTGCTGGACGCCAACCGCTGCAGCAAAGGACGCTGCATCAACAGCCGCACGAACCGCACGAGGATGCGGCAGTACTCGTCTCGGGTCTTGTCGTCGTCGGGTAGCGCTGCGACTGCATCGTGGGTCAGTCGGAGTCGAGAGAGGAGCGGCAGGCAGAGCAGCTCGGCCTCGGGCACCCGCTTGGGGATTTTCCCGGCGATGTTGTCCAGCGTGAAGACGCTGGTCGCCGACACCTTCAGCCCCACGACGGGGAAACCAGCGCCAGCCTCACTCATGACGTGGAGGGCGGAAGACGAAATGAGAACTGAGGACATCGAGGCTTGAGGCCAGCGGAGACCGACCGCAAAGATACTTTTTGCCCACTTCAACGTACGCACGTCAAATCATAAATCAGCGGATGTCCTGCAGCCCCCCCCCCCCCCCACCCCCCCCCCCCCCTACTGGGGGCCACAGGTCGTGACTTCCCTGCTGCTG
Organism: Phytophthora parvispora; assembly: GCA_024679295.1. Lineage (NCBI taxonomy): Eukaryota > Oomycota > Peronosporomycetes > Peronosporales > Peronosporaceae > Phytophthora > Phytophthora parvispora. The sequence continues at coordinate 8,466 of JAHWLF010000981.1, forward strand.
ATGTCCCGAGCATGTTGCCTGCCTCCAAGGCACGCAGGTGTCGATGCTGTAGGTGTATGAGCCATAGTGCAATTTGTCCTCCTAAGCGTTCGAGTCCTGACCAAAGCGAGGCCGTCCGAGGTGGTCAAGTTCTCGAGTGGTCTGCCAAGTGAGACTTGGCTCATCTACAGAGCACGGTTTCCTGCGCACTGAACAGATACAATATCTATCTGCCTCCGACGTCTCATTATCGGTTCTTCCTCCCTCTGGACGAATGTCCATGGCGGACGTGCAGGACCAGAATGGTCGATTCGGGTTGGTCACGCCCGAGTCCGTGAAGTCGCTGCTCGAGACGTGCGTGGGTCAGAACGTCCTCTTCCTCTCCGTGGTGCGCCGAATCCAGCGTTTACTTGAGTCCGAGCTGCTCCGGGATGCACCGCGAGTCGTGCAGATCGAGACCGAACTGGAGATCGACGCCCTGCAGCTCGAGATCGCGACGTCCGTGTATGGACAGGTTGACCCGAACCGTGACGAGCCCCAAGAAACCAACGCCCGGTTCCGGGAGGTGGTGGAGGCGGGGGTGCTCCCCATGCCGCGACAGATCCAGTACGTGCGTGGACTCCACGATCGGATCACCGCGCTCTATCAAGCACTGCCCAATGCTCAATCCAGTCCTGAAGAGAGCTGGGGTGAAGCCTGGCTGTACGATCAGATACATCAAGTCGAGTACTTTCGAGACAGAATCCCCGCGGAGACGGACAACCTTCATCTGGACGCAGAGGCGGCAACAATGCTGCAAAGCGGCCTCGAGTTCTGGATGAGGCATTCCGACGAGCTCATACCCGAGCAAGTAGATCTAGTCAAGTATGTACAAGACCTTCTCGGTAAGGTTACGCAGGTTGAGAACGCTGCGGAGACTACTTCATTGGAGTTGGTCAAGCCGGACAAGAAGGACAAGAACGACTGGAAGGACTGGAGGATTCCACCGCACGAAGTCAACGTGAACTTCCACGGTGGCGGGGGAACGTACCGCGGCGAGTGGCTGGACTCTCCTGTAGATGTCCGGAAAGTGATCGACAGCGACGATGCCTTCTTCAAGCGGGCGGCGGGTCTCTGGATAAAGCTCGCACACCCTAACATTGTCAACTTGTTGGCGGTGGTCTGTGAAGATGGGGAACAGCAGTACTTCGTCACGGAGCCGGGAGAACAAGGCAACTTGATCAAATATCTGAGGAATCACCCAGGGAAACTGTGGCAGAAGCTGCACGAGGTGGCGCTTGCTCTTGAATATCTCCACGAACGGGGAATTGTCCACGCCCAGGTGAAGCCTGACTGCATTCGAGTTGGTAGAGCTGGGACGGCGAAACTTACCGGGTTTGAGTGCAGTATGACGATTCAAGAACTTGAGAGGGTTGACTCCATTCCTGTGCGTCGAGACTTCAGGTGGCATGCTCCAGAGCGCTTTGGTGGATCCAAGCCATCGTTTGCCTCGGACGTCTTCTCTCTCGCGTCGTGCATTATCGTCGCTGTGAGTGAGGAACCGCCTTATGGTCGGGCGTTGAGTGACTTGGAAGCTCGGGAGCAGATGGAGCAGCA
>JAHWLF010000983.1:0-10026 GCA_024679295.1 Phytophthora parvispora
CTTCAACTAGGTAAACCCGCCGTACCTCATTTTGTTGTTCTCAATATGTTATATCCTAGGTTATTTTAACACCTCCCATTTCGAATGACAGTCGGAGTATTGAGGTGCTAAACGAGCTCTCCACCCTCGCCGCACTTCGCCACGATTCCCTCGCTCGCCGTCTGCGTCGCACTCACGGCCGTGTCCCTGTACATCTCGTTCCTGCGCGCGTGGCTCACTAACGTTCTGCTGGAGGTGGCGCCGCTCTTCGAGTTCTTCGTGCGCGCATCGGTGGACGCCTACGTGGATTAGAGAAAGGTTGAGAGATATCGCTGGCAATTATGGACGCCAGTCTGAAGGAGACCGAGTACGACGTGCTGCTGGTGGGCACTGGCATGGTGGAGGGGATTCTGGCAGGGTGAGTCTCTAACCTTCCTGCGACATTGCGCAAAGTGGTGTTAAACGCTGATATTTTGTTGCGTTGATTGGCAAAAGTGCATTGGCACGTGTCGGTAAGAAGGTGTTGCATCTCGACCAGGTTCGGCAACTTTTTCGCGACAAATTATCATTTGTGGAAAGTGCATCATGCTTATCATATAATTTGTTGCTTGTGATGTTGTGCGGTAGAATGACTACTACGGCAGCAACTACGCGTCGTTCCCTTTGGCCCAATTCCTGAGGTGGACCAAGAACGAGAACATTGCTCCTCGCAATTTCGGTGACGAGGAGAATAATGGTCAAGTGGAAAAGGAGGCTGGGGAGACTGCGGTAGTTGATGCAGACAAGCAGCGGGTGTTGCCTATGAAGAATTCCTTTGAGTGCCGCCTGCTGGAGGAGGGTTTCACCGACGAAGCCACGAAGGAGGAGCTCCTGCGCCAGTCGTCGTCGTTCAGCATCGATGTAAACCCGCGACTCATGTTGTCGTCGGAGCAACTGGTGGAGATTTTGATCACCTCGGGCGTGGGGAGATATCTAGAGTTCGCGGCAATTGAGCGCACATACGTGCACTTCCAGCCGCCAGTATCTGGTGCTAAAGTTGAAGAGGGCGCGGAGCCTGACACGGTGTGGGAAGTGCCGTGCTCGAAGAAGGACGTCTTCCAGAGTAAGCTGCTGGGTATGGTGGAGAAGCGGCAGCTGATGAAGTTCTTGCAGTTTGTGGCCGACTACGGTGAGACCCACATTTTGCACGAGGACGTGAAGACCAAGAATGAACGCACACTAGCCCTTGGTCGTGCACTGAAGCGGCCACAAAACAAGGCCAGCCAGGCAGATGGAGATGCTGAGCTGGAAAAGTATCTCGACCGTCCGTTCCAGGAGCTGTTGGAGAAGCATTTCAAGCTCTCCTCCAAGTTGCAACAGGTGGTTGTGTACTGTGTTGGTCTAGCCAGCTTCCCGGCTACGAAGAACCAGATTTCAGCTCGCGAAGGCCTGGAAGCTGTCTATCGTTACGTGGCATCAATTGGACGATTCACAGGCACTGCCTTCTTGGCACCACTGTACGGTATCAGCGAGCTCGCGCAGAGTTTCTGTCGCCTTAGTGCAGTGTATGGCGGTATCTACGTGCTTCGAGCTCCAATTGATGGCTTCGTGTTGGACACCGAAACGAATGAGCTGCGCGGTGTTCGCTGCAGTGATGGCGATGTGTTGCGCTCGAAGCACGTGGTGACCAACGGTAGCTACGTGAACAACCTTCGACTCACCAAAAGCGCCAAATCGACACACATCCACGGCCAGATTCTGCGTGGCGTGTTTGTGCTGAAGTCGTCTTTGCGCGAAGGCATGAGCCGCCTTATGCTCGTCATCCCGCCGGAAGACAGCGAGTTCCAGAACCCGTTTGCGATCCAGGTCATCCAGCTTGACGTCGGGGCGTACGCGTGTCCGAAAGGCTTCTTCCTCGTGCAGATTTCGATGCCGTTGCCGACTGAGTGGTTCGACCAAGCGGAAAAGCAGCAGAATCTCGTGCAGAGCGTGATCCGCCGCCTGATCCTCAGCTCGGATTCGGAGCTGCAGCAGAAGCAGGGGAAGCAGAGCGCTGCGAAGGTCGAGGTCTCGCCGAAGGAGGCTACTGGTGATAATGCTGTAGAAGTGGAAACTGGTGCTGCTACCGACTCAGCAGCTGCAAGTCCGCCCACCAAGCCAAGCTGGAGCGACCGGATCGCCTGGAGGGCCATCTTTACCATGGACCACCTCGCGTCCGGGGACGCCAAACATCTCGACGCCGGCGCAAAGGCGACGGACCTGCCCGCAAACGCGTGGGTGTGCGAAACGTCCATGGCCGAATTCGATGGTGTCGCGGATCCGCAGAAACCGCTTACCAGTAGCAACGCAGCCAGCCCGCTGGAGACCCACCTCGAGAGTGCAAGCGCCAACGCCCGCGCCATCTTCGAGGCGCTGTGTCCCGGCGAGCCGTTTCTGCCCAAGAGCGCGAGCGCCGAGCAAGCCGAGCAGGAGGAGCAGGAGAGCGAAGAGGACGCCGTGCTCCGCGCCGCGCAGAAGCTGGCGCAGCAGACCCAACTGGCAAAAGAGCAGCAAGAAGGGGAACAATCTGGCACTGCAGCTGATGCTGTTGTTACGGCATTGGTAACCGAGACCAAGGAAGCAAAAGTCGATGATGTCGAGGTTACTGCAAACGTCGATGGTCCGGCCACTGCCACCGCAACGAGCGACCAGGAGATTCAGTGATCTGGTTCGAACAAATTGAGACCAAACGTCCGGAACAGCGTCTAGCTAGCTGGCCGTGGCTGGCTGGCACTACCTATGTTTTTCTTAGTCTCTTGCATTTTTCACCGGCTATGAGGGCGGACTATTCACGTCATGCAACTCAGCATAGACATCTGAACAGAGCTCTCACACACGTGTGAATACGAGTGTGTTGTCTTATTCTCACTGCGCTGTTCTCCGCCCACAACGTCACGCCGCGAAAGAAATCAGCGTCGGCAACTGGTGATTTAAATCTCGCGCTCGCAGCCACGAGCGAGGCAACCATTACGCACCTAGCCTGCGGGAAGCGAGGCACGAGTGAGACCATGTGCGATAGTCGAGCCGCACACGCGCTGCCAGCCCGCCTGCCTGCTGCTGCCAGGATGGATGGGTGCATTGTGCAATGGCTTGGCTCGGCCGGGCCGGGTACGCCATGCAATTCGGGACGTCGCACGGGGAGGTGCTAGCTCGGACGAGGACTCCTCCTCCTCGCGATCTTTTGGACTGGCTCGCGCGGACCGGCTTGTTGAAGTGGTTGAAGTGGTTGAAGTATCACTTATAGAGACGGACAGGCGCAGCGCTGCTCCGTCGTCAGCCAGCTCCGCCCGCGGTCGGTTTTCGTCGACGTGTGCGAGTTGCAACGGGCTGCGAGGCGCATCGAGTGTGTAGCTGTCCGCGCTTCGTCGACGGCGCCGAACTGGCGAGTTGACCTGCAGGCCAGCGTGGTGCAAGCGGATCGGCCAGCGCTTAATTAAGCGCCGCCGCCGCCGCCGCCCAGAGGCAGAGATCGAGTCTGTGCAAACGTAAAACCAACTCCAATGTTATACTTTCACTGTTGCTTTATGGTGCTTCCAGGCTCCTTTTACAGATCGTCGTCGTTACGCCCCCTGCCTCCACCACGGGCGTTCTTGTAGATACTCGCCCACGTCTCAGCCTTGTCGCGGTCTCCAGGGGTCACGCAGCTGAAGTTGAGCTGCTTGAGATTCGGGAAGGACGCGATGACGTAGTTGCGGTAGTGCTTCTTCTCCTCGAGAGGGTTCCCGTGTAGCGTGATGGAGTGCAAACGCGGCAGCCACTTGGCGAGCGCGTCCACATCCGAGTACTTGCTCAGCAAATTCCCATGCAGGTGCAGCGTGAACAGCTCCGGGTATGCCGAGAAGGCATCGGCGGGGATAGACTCGACCTCGTTCCCTGACAAATCCAGCCACTGCAGCATCCCTGGGTAGTCGAACACAGCACGCAGCGCCTCCTGCATGTCGTCCAGATTTGATATCTTATTGTTGTTCACACGCAGCGACACAGGCACTTGGCGCTTCTTGGACGGGCGACCAGAGCCAGTCGCCAAGGCCGAAGCGTCCAGTCGAGCAGAGGTGTCAACGCTGGTGGGTGAACTGAGCTCGTCGCCTCCACCTGAAGCCGCTCCGAAGTTACCAACGGGCTGAGCCTTCTTCGTACCGCTCACCGGATCGTGTTGTTGCATTTCTATCATCCACAGATGCAACGTGTGAGTATGTTGTTGTGGTATATCTCATTCCAAGCCAACGCACCTGAAAGGGTTGATAGCCCCATGAAGGAATAATCCAAAGGCACCGCAGTAGCCTGACGGCGAGGCATGCCTGTTTTCTTCGGAGACGACGCACCAGTCGATGCCGCAGACGCAGAAGCCATCGCCTCGACTAGATGGATTTCCTTCTACGCAGTGCACAGCCAAAATGAAAGCTGAAGGCTGCATTCACAAGCGCTTATCATTACGGCGTCGGCCTGAAAATAGTGCCTCTGTGCCTTATTACGCTCCTCGCTCCATGAGAACTATCTGAAATAGATGGACGACTTGCACTAACTAGTTGACTCGGTGCCGATCGATGTTCAGTAGAAGTCGAAGCACTCGGCAAGCTCCTCGAATAGCGGAACCCATTGATTTGTACTCGTCAGCGTGAAAACTTTGCTCGTCTTCGCTCTCGGGCTCCGTTGTTCTCGGGGATAGCACAGCGTACTCAGCGCTTCGGAACTCATAGTAGCGTGAGAAGAACTTGCTGGCACCGACATCCTGCACGCCTCGTGCAAAGCGCTTTTGCACGATTTGAACTTTTGCCAGTCGCGAGAAATACGATTCATTTCCGGTGGCGTCTGCGTCGCAGCCCCCCGAATTCTCGAGTAATACGACGCCCAATTCAAGCAACGGATCTACCAAGCGCGCAGCAGCAAAGCTCAACAGCTCGTGGTTCGAATTCGCGAGTGATTGGGCCTCTTGTGCGACGGCTGCAGCGCAAGCACACCAAAAACCACCGTTCCCTGGGAGTATGTATCCCGAGCTTAGCACATTTCGTAGTCGACAGATCATCTTTCGCGTGCCGTCTCGAAGTTCCGTTGCCAGAGATCGTGTAGGCCCCTGGACAACGATAGAAGCATGTGTCTGGTGTCTAGCGGTGGGCAGTTTAACCTGCAAGAAGAACGACGCCAATTCATCGTCATCATCATCATTTTCTTGAGCTCTAGTCACAGATAAATCAAGTGCTGTAATCTCAAGACGTTCGCAACCGATCGCACTGGGTAAGAGTTCGTCCCATGAATCAATAATTTCCGCTCCACTCATCTCAGCAAGTAGACGCAGTGACTTGTATGATGATACAGGGATGCACAGAGGAGCCCCTGGAGTTGAAGCAGACGCATCGAGAGCCTGCGCGTTGATCTCGCCGTGGACGAAAATTACGTGAATGGAAGAATTGCTAACTATGTCAGCCAACTCAAAATCCCCAGCAAGAACCGCCACTCCCCCTTCGACCACAATCGCAGCGTCGACGCGCGGAACACATCGACTTCGGAAGCTGCGATTCAGTGAAGAACTCGCCATCGGTAGTAGCACACCTTCAAGCACTCGGGAACTCATCGCGGATGTTACCCCTCCCAACAGTACGTGCATCGTTGTGAGATCATCGACGGCGAGGCACTCGTCACCGCAGAAACCAATGGGGTCCAGCTTAGCTGCCGCCCTCACCGCCAAGGACGTCGCGATTGAGCTGTCGCTGAGAAAACAGCTACCGTCAGTACTGATACCTGTCTGAACCCTCAACAAAACTCACTTTGTGGAGACCAGTCGACCCAAAGCTGCAAGCTGGTGAGACCACGCCAACTTTTGAAAAGATGGAATGACTTCATCTGTCGGTACCCGCATTAACTTTGCTGTCTAAGCAAACAGTGCAATCATACTAGGTCTTAGTGACGATAGCAAGCAGAAAAAAATCACCCGCGTAGCGAAACCCACTTCAAGACAAGTCTTCTCAACGAAAGACACGGCCTGCTCGATGATGTCACTACAAGGGCAATAACCAAGCCGAAACACTTAATCCTCCTCACTTCAAGCGGCGTTAACACAACAATCTTACATCGGTAGTCCTTGCCGCTGAAGCTCCAGAACAGCTTCCGCTAGGACGCCACACAGGTTCAGCAGCACTGTGCATCCCTGCACCATCATGATGCCAGTAAAATGAGCGAGCGCGTAGTCAAACGTATTAAAAAGCAATGATACAACTCGTACCGTGCCGAAAAGTTTTCGCTGTTCATCCACAGCTTGCTGCAAGATGGCAGTACCCGCGTTAAGGCTCTGTAATGCACTCGCCACCGTGTACGAGTCTGCCGAGAACAGTGTCTGCCCCAGCTCGTCTGCATCGAAAACACTCAGTGGTGTGAAGCCCTTTAGCACAGGGTCATCATCACCTGCTTACCGGTGACCTGCTTGCGCAGCTTGTTAGGTCCGTAAAGCGATCGCACGGCGTGCGCTACGCCAGCGACGGCCTGTAGCAGCACCACGCTCTCCATCGTGTCCGGCGTGATCCCCAAAAGTCGCAAACAACTTCAACTTGGTATCTTTAGGCATCAACAGTATTTTTTTGATAAAACAATTAAAAAAAAACAAAGAGGAGATTGTAGTGATGGTATTTGCGTCCACCTGGCGTGGACATCCCTGTACATAGATAACAAACTAGCGAAACCTGGACTCGAGCTCGATTATCCTTTCCTTTGCTGCTCACTCGCCGTTATATCGCGAAACGAAGTCGCCCATGCCCGGGATGATTGCCTGCGTCTCTGGGTCGACCTTGCTGTCGATGGCGCTCGTGATGATTCGCACGCCTGCATTGCACGGTCGAAGCATGTGAGCTGGCCAGTGACCGAGGTCCACCTGCAGGGGGCAAAATACCTACCTGGGAAGCGATTGCAGATGGCCACGAGGCTGTCAGTCGAGCACAGAATGGCCACGAGCGTGATGCGGCTCTCCTCAACGCCCAGACTGCACAACGCCTCGATGGCCTTGCACTCGCCGCCACCGGTGTTCACTGTCGAGCTGAAGAGCAGCACACTGTACCGCGCGATGTCCCGTGGCAAGTCCATGTGCTCCAAGCGCCATTCGCTGGGCCCCTGCTGGTGCGTTTCCAGCCCGACGTGGATAGAGCCCCGTGGCGCATCTGGCTCCATCTGATGGAATAGCACCAGGAACGGGAAGCCTTCGGCACCGACGGCCACGCCGCAAAGCTCGTCGGTGCGCTGGAAACCAGACGCCGGGTGCCCCGTGGAGGTGATCATCTCAATGGCTTGCGCGCTGACAGACGCGAGTGCCTCCTCCAGCAGCAGCCTGCAAACGCGCCGCAGCAACAAAAAAATTAGCTACAGTAGAGCGTCGACACACGCTGACCGGCGTCTCTTACATGATCAGCCTGCCGGCGGCGCGACGGAAGCTCGGCGGGTCTGTCTTCCTGTCTCGAAGCGTCGTCATGAGCAGCAGCACGGGGCTGGAGCGGATCTCCCGCACCACCAGGTCCTCGCCCGGCGGGTGCGAGAAGTTCTCGGCGCGGTCGATCTCCTGCGCCTGCTTGACGAGCTGGTCGTAGCGCGTGACGATCTCCTCGCGGTTCTTCTTGATGTGGCAGATAGCTGCTCTCGTCACGCCGAACTCGCGCGCCAGCGCGGCCTGCTTCTCGCCGTTCTCGATGCGCTTGATGATGCTGTGGCGCTCCGTGTCGTGCAGGTACCGCACGCGCCGCCGGGGCTTCTTGAGCGGCGCGTTGTTGTCCTCGTTCTCCTCGGTCTTGGCCTCCTGCTGATGCTCGGTGTCGGCGTCGGCCTCCCCACTGGGCGAAGCTAGAGGCATCGCGCTGTCGCCCTGCTCGTCTTGCAGTCGGAACACGCTGCTGCCGCTGACGCCGTTGGCGGCGGCGTGCAGCGCCATGAACTCGCCTAAAGGCTGTTGTTGCTGCTGCTGTTGTTGCTGCATGGTGCAGGCCGCTTCAACTTGGCTCGTCGTGGTTGTGGCACAACGGGGTGTCTCGTTCCGGGGCCCGACCCTGCTTTCGACTAGCGAGACGCAAAAAGTGCCAAGCGGGACTTGCCTGGTCCTTTCGTGATGTGAGTGCCGCGCCGCAGCCGAGCCACGGGTCCCGAGAGAAGCCCTCTCTTGCGAGCTAGCAAGCAAGAGCAAGTGTGCCTGCGCCAACCGAGCACGCCCTTCCGAGCGCCAAAGGCTCGCGAGTCGGCGACAAAAATACGCGAGCGGGGGAAGGGCAGCGTCGATACAGACAGCAGGACCCCTTTCGGGGTGCTCACTCGTGGACGCCACCCGCTGCTGCCGCAACGGCGACAACTTGCTGCCAACAGCAATAGCCGTGTGCGACGTAATGGCGCTGCTGGTGCCTGCAAGCGGCAGATAGGCTTAAAGCGTGGACTTTGGTCTCCGCTGCTGCTTGGAAGAGGGAACAGGTACCCATTCGAGCCATGCTTCTGGTTGACTAGAACGATACAAATGCGACCCGAACGCCGCGACGCAAAGCTAAATGTTGCAGCGAGGCTGGTCTCGAGGCGCCTGCTTCAAGCGGGCTTGCTCGAGTGGCGAGCGGCATCTCCGCCCAGCATCGATAAACACGCGCTTAGCGAAGTCAAAAGAAGGCTATTCGTCGCGGATAGCTGCCGTTGACGCCAAAAAAGCGCCGCAACCTCTACGAAATGTGTGTCTTGCCCTGTATCGAGGATAGCAACAGTGCAGCTATCAGAGGGGGTTGCAATGGCCCAATATGGTCTCCTGCGGGGGTCTCAAGACTTTTGCGCTGCTGGCGCATCGGCGCTGGGGCAATGCGCTACCAAGTAGACACTTCGATCGCCACGATGAAAATCCACCGCACCCGCCATACAACCCGAATTCGCGGGAGACGCCCGTTCTGAAACTCTGACCATTTTGAAACTAACACAGCTGCGCATATCACGCAGATCGCCGCTGAGCGCGCGCGAGCGATGGGTGCGTAGGCTGGCTTGCGACCGAGCACTGAGCAAGTCTTGTTTGCACCGGAGTCCCGAGCGCACGATGACTTGGCGGTGAGTTGAACTCGGGTGACGACGACCCGGGTTCTCGACTGGCCGCGCTACCGTGACGGCAAGACAATACCTGCCTCCCTCCCTCTAAACGCTGTCAAGGAGACAGCTTGTCCACTACGCCGCAAGCTGCGCGCAGCAGCCCATGTGTCGCTCTTCGAAGACGCTGTTGCATGCTGCCTGCAAGATCGCGATAGGCAGGTGGTATCACGCGTAGAGAGGGTTGCAGTCCAACTGTCTCCTCCCCGTCTCTGCACCGCTCAGTCGCAGTAAACGTTACAGTAGGCGCATGTTCCACTGTTTAAGAATGAGAGCGCTCAATACCTGTCCAAAGTGTTGGTCCGCACAAAAGATTCGTCAAAATGCCATATCATCTGTTTCTACAGGGAAATAGGCAGAAAACGTAGATACCTTCAGCATTTACGTGAAAAAATCATCTGTTTCTACAGGGAAATAGGCAGAAAACGTAGATACCTTCAGCATTTACGTGAAAGACCTTCTAGGAAATGATATGTTTGCCATTTATTTCAGCGTAAAACTTTCCTGTGCGAGATGCAAAACGACGAGGAATGAAACTAGGTAAGTGGATAGATCCCGTCCTGGAAAGCGAAATCGTAGGAAATTTGGGATGAGTTAGACTTCTTTTAACTATCACCCAGCTACGCGCTCCGCGCGGTCCCAAAACCTCTGCAGGTTCGCTATGCTCGCCCCCAAGAAGCCCGCTTCAGCTCGCACATGTCGCCTCCGCTTCCTAGAAAGGCAGTATTGGATCCTGGCGCTGCATCCGCGTGCCCCGCACACGGATGTCAACTCGCAGGCGGGTTCGTGCGCTGGTCTGATCTACTTCTAACCAGGCTTTCCTCCGCTTTCCAAACTTGCTTTATCCAGCTTAATTCCTCACAAAACTTTCGACAAAAACTCGCAAAAGCAAGGGTTCCCAACCTGGGGTCAAATTCAAAGCGAAGACGGTACGGCCAAGAAGGACCGCCCCCG
>JAHWLF010000985.1:0-10019 GCA_024679295.1 Phytophthora parvispora
TTTACCGAAACGGTAAGCAGTTCGACAAGGTGTGTGATCTGAAAGAAGCACTCTTCAAAGCATGGGATTCCATCCCTGTTGCGTTACCGCAGTCGCTGATTGAATCGATGCCGCGTCGCTGCTTAGCGGTTGTTGCCGAGAAAGGAGATAGAACGCATTACTAAGGGAAAAATACACTTGGTTTTTGTATGGTTGTTGCTGTCCGATCTGATCTGTCGTGGTGCTGAAAGTGGAAAGTTGTATGGGAGGTCCCCTACAGAGATCGAATTTGCGCTCGTTAGCGCTACTAGGCTATTTCCCCTGTCTACAACTCGCATATATCTAAACAGCGTAGGCTAACTCGCAGTATTGATGCCGATACAACACGATAAGTAGGTGTCCGATGTGATCTGTCGCGCAGTGTAATCCAGGTGCCCAGAACGCTCTGCCCGATGGATACCGCTAATATTTCTGGTACGTAACGGAGCAACTCCGTTCATTGCACTAGAGAGCGAGGCCAACCTTTTGCTCTGTACTATGCTATGTGTGCAGATTTCGTGGCGTAGTGGAGCTCTACCACAGCCTGCCGGGCGCCACGGACAAGGTCGTGGACATCTCGCTGCTGGACCGCAGCCTCTGCGATACATCCTATGTTATTGTTGCAGCCAGTGCGTGAGCGGGCGCTGCACCAAGGCCTTCCGCGTGCTGTGCGCCTTCTGTGCACCTCGAGCCTGCTCTACACGGGCTACAACAAGGACAAGCAGTAGCCCTATCACTAAGTCGTACCAGGTGACGTGCCCTTCACGCGGTACGAGTTGGTGGACAACTCGTTATGCAAGTTACCTCAGGTCAAGCCGTTCCAGCTGGAGCACTCGGCTGAACTCTAGTACCGCGTCTGCGCCAAGAGGGTGAGCGTTCCCATAAAGGACAAGCACAAGACGGAGTGCCTGCTGGGCTGGTTGGCCAGACAGGACTCGGCAGTGGTCGTCTACTACTGCTACATAGCTTTAGTCCCAATTGTATTGTGTATGAAGTTTCCGGCGAGCGCAGCGAGAAAGAAACACGTTTTTAGGGTTCGCCCTAGCAAGCACCTTCATGTTCACGACGGCGATGACTAAGGACGCAAGGAAAGCATGCAGGCAGCGGCGCGAGATCGACCGACAAGGTTGAGAGGCGGATAAGAAACTGCTACGCCAAGATTAGCCCCGCGCCGCTGCCGAACGGCCTCACTGGAGGTGGTTTCACCCTTCACGCCCCATATCGGTTGCGCGGCAACCACACTTGGTGCAAGGTTCCATCCAAAGTAGTGTTAGTAAGGTCGGTAGACTCAGCGATAGTTCATTCAGCTTTTTGCCGCGTCGCCGGAAGGTCCGACCGGTAACAAGGCCACGCGCGCGTCCGTGGCCACGAACGACTCGTCCAGCGCCAGCGTCCCGCCAATTTGATGTACCAAGCAGATCAGAACTACTGGACGCCGATAGCACCATGCGAGCGAACGACTCGTCCAGCGCCAGCACTTTCAGCACCCGCCACACCACTTCCTGGGGCGACCTTAGTCTGCCTTGCTACGTAAGACAACCAGAGGTTGGCCCCGTTGACCGCGGAATGAGCATCTCTGGTTTTCCCCACATGAATGCTGAGAAGAGCGAGAGGAAGTGTTGACCACAGAATACACAAGCAGTAGTCCTGGTCTGGTAACCAATTGCGGGCAAGTCGGTGGTGAGGCTTGGCGCCAGCGCTAGCTTTGCGAACTCATCGTCTCTCAGTTCGCGTAGAACCACCACCGACCCCAGCAAAGTGGAGGTGCTGACTCAGCTCTGTGAAGACGGTAAGAGCGTGGGAGCCTTCGAGCGAGTGTTCCCGTAGACGAGCTCATCGTCGCTGCCGACGCCGCCTGCTGGATCATTATCGTCAAGCCAGGCCATCAAGTACCGGAGATCAAGTTCTGCTGCGGCTTAGGTACTGCACCCGGCCCACCGACGATTTGTTCATCACGTTCTGCTGCTTCGAGCGCGTTCAAAGTGATGGTGTGCTACCCACACCACGGCCTGCAGGCGTAGCCGTGAACCTCGTGCTGTAGATGACTGGAGCGAACTTCACGGGCGCAGAGCTCACAAACCGACGGCCAACCAATACATGTCGAAAATCTTTCACTGCGCCGGCTGAGAAGAAGCAAAAAAAATAATGAGTGTAACTCGTACACGTAGATAACTTACATATGCAACAAGGTGCTCGTAGCATCTTCAGCCGCACTGAAAACTCAAAAGTCACGCGGCGGCGGCGGTCGCAACCCTACAAGTTGCGGAGGCTTGCGGCCTTGCGGCCCAGCAAGGCCGGTCAAGCCAAGCGTATGTGATTTTGGTGTGGTAATGTAAAGCTAACGCTTCTGGTACGTCAGCTACACCTCACCTGCCTTCTAGTCGCCGCGCTTGAGGCATTCACGCACCAGTGCCGTGCTTCTCGACACAGCCCCGCCCACCAGTAGAATTGAGTCTCTTCACGATCTTGGTAGTCAGGACACATTTCGTTGCCACCACCGTTCCATGTACCGTATTCTAGCTCTCGCCGCTTGAACCGCTGTCAGCATTATCACAGGAGCCTAAGCTGCTGTATTCGCATCCTTTGCCGTCGGCGTCGCAGCGACTCACAGCACTCGTTCTGTCTTCTTCGTGCGCGTTGGGCTCAAGGTCATCGCGCGTGCCGTAGGCGTCATTTCGCTGAGTGTGGTTTGCCTGGATTCCGCATTCTCGCTCTGCAGCCACTTCTGCCCCCCCCCCCCACCCCCCCCCCCGTCAAATCTCCTGACTCGTTGTTTGGTGCCCCTGTTCCTGTCGCACAAGTCGAACTCTCCGTAGTTCTGGTTCACTTATCGCCTAGTCCTGGGGTATTGTCGTTCTCGGACGCCATCTTAGTCAAGTACGTGTACTGCTGTCCACTCACGCACCGAAGTTAGCTTCCACCGTTAGCGACATCCGACTAGATCTCATTAAATTGAACATAGCATAAACTATACATCACCAAGTTGATCATTGATCATTTAACAATAGAATAAGATCTCAAATGGAAGATATACTATTCGTCCTATATAGACTTTTTTTTACATAGAACAGTGATACAAACAGTGAGTTTAAAGCACTGGAACCCTTGACCCTTTCGTGAAAGCAGGGGTCCGGGCTAAAACATCAATTCACTTTGAATTTTACCTCCTAGTACGCAGATCTCAACAGATTAAGAGTCTTGGACCTCTACCTACAGCTGAAAATGTCGCCAAGTCGTTCCCCCCGCCTTGCCGCTCTTGCCAACTCTCAAGACGACTCGGGAGCTCCTCTCCACCCTCGGCAGCAGATCACCCCAACGCCGAGGCTCCGCCAAGCTCGCCAGACAGCGGGCGGGCGTCGGGGACGGTTGGTGCGTCGATCTCCTCCAGCCCCACGCGACCAAGAGACTGTACCGCGCGATGGGGGTGTACGCAGTGACCAGGGGGTCGTGACTGACCAAGCGGCAAGGCCCCACGACCAGGCTCAACGCGGAGAGCAGAGGAGTGAAGGTGATCAAGGACATACGGGGCCAAGAAGCTTTATCGCCCCAGTGTCACGCGATCAAGCGATTTTTCAGTTCCCAGAACTCCCAGCCAATGACGACACAGCTGGCGAAATATTGGTGTCCAACCCCGACGTGGCGTCACTTCCGCTGGGCGGCAAGCCCAGCACGAAGAACATCACGGTCGAGTTGTTATCGGGGTTCGTGGCGCCTGGGTCATTTGACTCGGGCGTCCGACGCTGGTGGCGCAAGTTTTTGGATCAGCTGTCTAGACGGGCATCGCTGGAGCGACATTCAGTGCCGCAGCATCTTCGTGGCATCGCTCACGGGGCTAGCGGCTGACTGGTACTCGGAGCTACGTTTGATTCAGTCAGACCTTACCTTGCTGCGCGCTGGCTCTCTTTTGGTTGAAAAGTACAAGTCCAAGCTGCCCGAGCAAGAACCCATGAGCCGAATTATGCTGGAGCCCAAGCGCCGGCAAGAAACGTACCAGGAGTATGCCCAACGTTTGCTAAGCATGGCGGACTTCCTTCCTGGTGGCTTGGCTGCGGAGGGAAACGCGCGTCAGGCACTCCACACGTTCATCAAGCGAGGCTATTACAAGTATTCCGACGAGTTGAAGTCATACGTCGGGCGTCTGGCAGCTTCGGTGCCTGCTGCCCAAAAACTGCAGCTTCTGGTGGATCACCTCTCCTATATGGCCGATAGCGATGGTCGCCTGCCCGCAAAGCCAACGAGCCACCCAGTCGGGACCGGGAGTTTTAAACGCCTGAAGGTGGAACCAGGTACAGCGGCAGTGAAGTCGGGCAACGCCGCGGCGATGCTAGTAGAACACAAGCACAAGAAAGCTCACTCCAGAAACCGCCCACGCCACCAGGAGAGCGCAAGCTACAAGAACCAAAAAGACATCCGCTGCTTTAACTGTAACCAGACCGGCCACTTTGCGCGTGACTGCCCCGACAAGAAGGGAAGAGACCAGACTTCAGCGCGGCTACAAGGCAGCGCGGCTTCTGCATTGAACGAGGACAGAGCCTGAAGTGCTGGCGTCAGGTGGGAACGAGTTCTAATTGACTCGGGGGCGTCGCTCCACCTGACGGGCCGGCTAAAAGATCTGACGTGCTTGCAAAACATCGACCCACCGGTAAGGGTCACCGTCGCTGATGGAAGGGTTGTCCGGATCAAGACAGTTGGAGTACTCAAGGTTCGGGCGGTTGTTCGATGCGACAGCAAACTAGAGACACGCGAGCTGTCGATCCGGAACGTATATCACGTGCCCACGCTGTCCGTTACTGTGCTGTCGGTGTCTCAACTAGTCCACAGTGGCTACATTGTCCGCTTCGCCGAAATGAATGGAGTGTCATGCACGGCAAGAAGCGCTCCGATGTGCTTCACGCGCGAGAAGCCAATGGGGTCTATGAAGTCGACACACCTGAGTCTGGTCTGATTCCAAGCGAAATTGGCTCCGACCTGTTGGCTGCGCTCCGTACCAACGTCTCTCTTGCTACCTGGCACCGGCGGCTGGGCCATCTGAACATGGCAGACTGCCGAAGACTGGCCGCCACCAAGGCAGTGCGTGGAGTCGTCATCTCTCAGGGGATTGAGCCTCCAACGTGCAGGTCGTGCGCGTTGGCAAAGGTCTCGACAGCTACCGCGCCTGCAACGAGAAGTTCGAGTGAAGCGGCTGCTAGCGGCGTATGCCATGTCGATCTGAGTGGCCCAGTGAAGCGATCATACCACGGAAGTGAATTCTTTATGGTGGTGGTGTGGCGCGAGTACATCCGAGTTTACGGTTTGCGTAGCAAGGACGAAGCGAGTGTGATAACAGCGGAGTTCCAAAAGTTCATCGAGAGGCAAGCGGAAGTTCCTGCTGCGAGCATCAAAACTGTGCGAACGGATGGCGGGACGGAGTTCATGGGAGCTGACTTTCGCAAACTGGTGGTAGACGAAGGCCTCCGTCACCAGCACACCACGCGCTATCGCAGTTGCCAAAATGGCGTTGCTGAAAGGGCTATTCGCACGGTGACTGAAATGGCAGCCGCTATGTTGATCGACAGCAACCTTCCTCATTACCGTTGGGAAGATGCTCTCCAGCACGCGACATACATCAGAAACCGGATTCCGAAGCGAGGGTCATCCATCACACCGCACGAGCGCATATTTGGAACCAAACCATCTCTCGCAGGCATTCCTATCTTCGGTCAGACGGCGGTCGTTCGAACTCCAGAACCAATTCGGCGTAAGAATATCCGGTTCGATGGGCGAGGTAGCATCGGCGGATTCGTGGGCTTCAGCGAGGAAATACGAAGCTATCGGGTCTACATTCCAGGGCAAGGACGCCCCATCAAAGAAACGACGGACGTAATTATGCTGGACACAATGCTGGTGGACGAAGTGCTGCTAGAGGACGATATTAGTCCCCCCTCTCCTGAACTAGACGATGACGGCGCAGACGAAGAAATACCGCCCTCGCAGTTGTCGCAGTCCAGTGTCGCTGCCGTTAGAAACCGGGAGAGCGCTGCCGCTCGTCTCCGTGACACCAGTTGGTCTCAGGATGAAGTCGAACAAGTCAATGGAACCTCCGAGTTAACGAGAAGAAGACGCTCGGAGTGGATATCTGCGAGGACCATCAACGCTGCTTTCATTTGTTTAGCGGAGATCATCCGCGAACCACTCACTCTGGCAGAGACACGCCGGTCGCCCCAATGGCCGCAATGGGAACGTGCCATCCGCGCAGAGCTAAAGGCATTGGTAGACAATGGCACTTACATCCTAGTGAACCCTCCTGCAGGAGCCCATGTCCTCGGTAACACAGTACAATTCCGCGTCAAGACTGGTCCAGACGGAGGAATAATCCAGTTCAAGGCACGAGTCTGTGATCGAGGTGATAAACAAGTTTTCCTGATTGACTACGTCGAGACTCGCGCGCCTGTTGCTGATTTGGTGTGCGTACGGATATTCTTCATCATCGCGCCCAAGTACAAGATGGTGATTCGACAGGGTGACGTTCCGGCTGCGTAGTTGAAGGCAACGCTGAAAGAAACGGTGTACGTCCGCCAAGTAAAAGGCTTCGAAGTTCCGGGACAAGAGAGCAAGGTCTGGCGGCTCCGGAAGGCGCTTTACGGCCTTAAGCAGGCAGGTCGCGATTGGAACCGCGAAATCGACTCGTACCTGAAGAGCTATGGACTGACGGCAACTACAGTTGATGCTTGCCTTTATTACATGTGGGTCGCTAACGGGTTGCTGTTAGTATGTCTCTACGTCGATGATATTTTAGTGGCGCATCCGAGTGAAGATCAAGTGATCAGATTAATGGCGGCGATCAGTCTGAAGTACAACGTCAAGGACATGGGTGAACCATCCCAGTTCCTGGGTGTACGTGTGGAGCGGAGAGATGCGGGGACAATTCAACTATCCCAAGTGGCCTACATCGAAGAAATGCTATACCGCTTCACCATGAAACCTGTACGCGAAACCCACACACCAATGGTACCCAACACGAGGCTAGATCAGCTGGCGACTGAACTCTCGGAAGACGAAGCCTGTGAGATGAAGCGGATGCCTTTCCGAGAGGCCGTTGGCAGTCTCTTATACCTGGCAAGAGTCTCCAGACCCGACATCATCTTCACGGTCACCCAGCTTGCGCGTCACTGCGCAAAACCCACCAAAACGGCGTGGAATGCTGTCAAGTACCTATTTCGATACCTCTCTGGTACCCAAGCACTCAAGCTGATGCTGAAACCAGATCAAGGCAATATTCGCGTTGCGACCGACGCCGACTTCGCCAACGATCGTGTGGACCGCAAGTCCGTGTCTGGCCACGTTATTTTTTTATTCGGCGCCCCGGTTGCGTGGGGTTCCGTGAAACAAAGCGTCGTCGCACAATCGAGCACTGCTGCGGAATTCATTTCGGCCAACGATGGTCTGCTTCACGCTGAATGGATCAAGCTCCTCGTGACGAAATCTTTGCTGGTCATGCGGACAAAATCAAGCTCACTCTGAACATCGACAGTGTTCCAGCAAGCCACCGTTTCAAGCGCGAAGGATCGTCAAATTCCCAGAAGGCAGTAGAAATCCGCTTCCACGCGCTAAAAGACTCCTGGACCAAGGGTACAATGGCGCTCGAGTACGTATCTACTAGCGAGAATACCGCGGACTTGCTCACGAAGGCATTACCGCCCACACAGCTCAGGTACAAGCGCGGCCTGTGCGGCCTTAGCTAAAAGCTCCTCGGGTGACGACCCAGGAAGCTGCGCTTGCGGGGGAGTTGTTGGGTAATGCACGGGCAACCAACAGCTTCTGGCTAGATTGATTGCTCACACACGCGCTAGAAGTAGACAGAGGTCCGGGCTAAAACATCAATTCACTTTGGATTTTACCTCCTAGTACGCAGATCTCAACAAGATTTTTTTTTTACATAGAACAGTGATACAAGCTGTGAGTTTAAAGCACTTGAACCCTTAAACCCTTTAGTGAAAGCAGGGTTTTCATTTCATTAACGTATAGTATACAAGTCAAGCTGTTTAGCGATCAAGCGAGGCATTCTGCCCCCTTCCATAAACAACGGTACTGCGCGACATGGGCTGTGGACAAACCCCAACTGTTTTGCTTTGCCAAAAGCAGGTAGGTTTTACAGCAAGGGGGGCAATTTGCCCTCTTTCATACGGTACGGTACTTACCCAGAATTTTTTTCTACTGGCTGAAATAACGGCAGTCGAATAAAAAATTGATCCGAGTGCGCTGATTGGATGATATATAAGGAACGAGTGGATAGTTCATCCCACTCCTTGATCTTGGGATCGGCTGGGCATGGGTATAGAATCTACACTGTATATATAGCCACTGCCACTCGCTGTCTTGCAGCTGCGATAGAAGCTAGAGCGCGCGAGCTGGAAGCACGGCAATCCTGAATATGAGATCTCAACTCAAGAGCTCAAAGAGGTACAAGTGTCGAATTCAACACACAGATGTGCCTGGTATCTGCAGGCTTCTGCGTCTCTGCTAAACGTGCATCCATCTCTATTTCAGTATATAAATGCAAGTGACTGTCAGAATAAATTCCTAAGACTGCATTAATATAGCTTTCAGCGGGTCATTCCTGAAATCACGTTTTAGATTTGTGACGCACATTTGTTCAGTTTTGGATAGTTTTACGACGGGATTATTCGTGATTATACTCGATGTTGTGGCCTCTGCGGAGAAAAATAGTACCATATGAAACATAAAAAATGTTGCTAGTTGGGGGTATTATACAAAAGTTTGCATGGGGCTGTGACCCCTTTTGACAACCACATCTGCAGAAAAACAAAATTACTGTACTACGTGTTTCTTTCACTTTTGCTACGGTACTAAATCTGTGTTTTCAGGAATGACCCAGTATGTAACGGGGTGACACGTGCAAGTGGCTACAGCCACTTGCTGTTCAAACAGACGCGGTGTCTGTTAGAAATTAGATACCTCCTTATCTCGGTGCCTGGCACCGATTGATACATTTGAGGTGGACCACCTCTACAGTTGAGTGGTCCATGCATACCCAAGATTCCTATTGATAGAAAGCAGCATCTTTCTACCAATCAGCGACGTACATGTGGACGGAGCTCTGTCAGCCAGCCGCTGACAAGCCCCGTCATAGATGATAAACATAATTAGCACATTCAGGTGGAAGTTACAAATTAGAAAATAAACAGTTCTCATTTTGACCTGAAACAGCTTTTTGGTGATTTATATTATACTCGTAGCCTCGAGTATAATTAAATGAAGTCAAAGCAGTACCTTACGCTACCTCACACTCGCGCACGTGTGTAAGCTGTAGTAGTGAGCCAAAGTAGGCCAACTACACAGTATTTAAATTCAAGACGAGATGTATATGGCTTATACTATGTAAGATACAGGTGCTTATATCTTGATCTAAATATTAAAACAAATCATTTCAAAATGTGTTTCTTGCACAAGATATGTTAGTGCTCAATCAAGAGGCAATAATCCACAAAATCATCCGCATAAACAAATACAGTTCGAAGCAGCGCTGACTCTTTCAGACCAGAACCAAATTGTGTCCGTCGAGGGAAGCCACGAGCAGCATACCCTACACGCTCTCTCGCCGACTCCATGAAGGCTCAAACCGGGCGTCCAGCACCACGAAGAAAGCTGCAGCCGTTCAGGTTACCGTCGCCTCACAGGAAATCGTGGCAGCTCAAGTCGTCTTTGACTCAAGTTGGGATCGCTGCTCAAGGCGCAGGCGACACGCAGGGGTTACCACCCCTCAGGTATTCGTTGACTCTCAGGCGAGCCGTGCTGCTCGGCTGGATGCTGCCGCTCGATACCGCTAGTGTGTGTGCTGTTACTGAAGTGAGCGACCTCGCTGGTGTTGGCGCTGCTGTCCAGACGGGCTGTGCTGTGCGATGAGGTTGTCCCAAAATTTGTGGTCTCAACCCATCAACGACTATCTGTGACCTCCATCGAATCCAAAACCAAGTGGTGTGAGACATTGGGTGTGTGGTTGG
>JAHWLF010000986.1:0-10018 GCA_024679295.1 Phytophthora parvispora
TAGGCACGCATAAACTTCTCCCAATCCATTGAGAGTTCAAGAACTAGAAACGGTTCACGTCATTGCCGCTCACGCGTAGCAAAGTACAGTACATGTACCCCTAGGAGGTCTCAATGAACACGCCAAACGTTTTTGGGGCGGCGGCTAGGAGTGCTTAGTGAGGTAACTACGATTTGGAGAATTACCTGCGGGGTCTGAGCAATGAATGGCATTCATTGAATGCTGTGATCCGATGCGATGGTTTTCATTGAAAGACAGCCAACAGAATAATCCTCATCCTCATTTTTTGAAGTGCCAGAATAATCCTGAGAAATCGCCGCATAGGGTAAATTGGTCGGTTGATGTGGCTTATTGAGTGCGGTGGCCAAAGAATGAACCAAAATCTTGCGCCAGATCCATCTGATAGACTCGGACTAATGGAAGGAATTCAAGTTGATTAACTGGTTATTCCTGGTTGCTACTACACTTGGCTTGCTGATTGAATGCTGAAAGTCGTTGATTTTGATTCTGATTGGTTTGAATGAGATATTGGTTTTCTGAATGCTTATCTTTTCTTATCATCTGGTTTGGAATGTCCCTCCCGGGACTCGAACGCACGCCAAGTACGTAGCTTCGTGGTCCGTAGGCCACTGGACCACCAGGGGGCCCTTAGACTCGGACTAATGGGCAAGGCGGCATCTCGCCGATTCGATGGGAATTCTGGATTGACTGTTCATTTCATGACACCGCGACCAAAATCATCATAAAGTGTGTGAGTCCCATCTCGTTCTCTTTGCGCTTCATCAGCTGGCTTACATCACGCGTGATTCTACCCACACAAGACTAGTCCCGTATAACGTCAGTGAAGTACTGACGCAATCGAATGCGAGTTTACCAATCAAGCCAACCAGCTTTGTGCGTGGGCCCGTTGCAGGAGCTCACTTTTCAACTTTCCCCTCACTCTCAAGACCCAAGTAAGCATCCCACTGCTACAATGGCCGCCAACCTCGTCTTCCGCCACACTGATCGCACCTCGCACCATACTCTCCGCGTGGCCTCGGAGCCAAAGCCTGTCGTCGGCTCGGACGAAGTCCTGGTGCAGATTCGCGGCGTCACGCTCAACTATGCGTTTCCAGTTAAGGAAAACCTGGTCCCTTGCTCCGATGGCGCGGGGGTTGTCGTGGAGCTCGGTGTAAACGTGAAGAGTTTGCAAATCGGCGACCGTGTCGTGGTCAACTTCGACATGAACAATTTGACCGGGCGCCAACCAGGCTCGGAGCGGGAGTGGCTGGGCGGTAACATCGACGGCGTTCTACGTCAGTACATCGCTCTGCCCGCAGAAGTCCTCACCAAGGTGCCGGAAGAGTGCAGCCTAAGCTTCGTGCAGATCGCGTCGCTTGTGGCGTCGGGAGTCACGGCATGGAACTCGTTCTTCGGTCTCACGCCGTTGAAGGCTGGCCAGACTGTCCTGTTTCAAGGTGCGATTGCATGTAGGCTACATGCAATCATGATGTAGCCCACCCCACTATCACGATGGTGTTCGTTTGATAACTTTTTTGTTATGTTGTGCAGGCACCGGAGGTGTGTCCATCATCGGTCTCCAACTCGCCAAGGCAGCTGGAGCCACCACGATCATTATCTCGTCTTCCGATGAAAAGCTGCGCTTTGTCCAGGACAAGTTTGGTGCTGACCATGTGATCAACTACTAGACACACCCCAACTGGGCGGCAGAGGCCAACAAAATCACTCATAACCACGGCGTCGACTTTATCCTCGAGACCGGCGGTTCCGGAACGATCATGCAGAGTATCGAGGCGATCACGCTGGGTGGTGTCATCGCAGTGATCGGGTTCCTTTCTCCGGCGAAGCAAGAAGACATGCCCGATCTCACGGGGTCTCTCCTCGACAAAGAATGCATCATTCGTGGCATTGCTGTGGGCAGCCAACTCCTCCTCCACGACTTGGTGAATTTCGTGAACAAGCACAATATCGAGCCTTTTGTGCAGAAGACGTTTGGCTTCAGCCGCGAGGAAGTGCTTGCGGCCTTCGACTATCTCCAGGCTGGGCGTCAGATCGGAAAGGTTGGCATTGAGATCAGCCAATAGAGCCTGCTTGGTGTATGGCAGGTTCTAAGCCTTACGACCGAAGGACACCATGTACTTGGCGAACTTGGTTTGAATCTCAAGCTGTCGTCGTGCGAGTACTTCTCTTGCAACGCAGAGGGAAGGGGGTGAGCCTTTATCCTAGAGGAGTAATTCCACGGCGAAACTGATAACAACAAGGTTGCTGCGCTTTGGCTAGGAGACCATTTCTTTCTACTTGTACGCATTTCCTTGAAGGGTAAGTCTTCCCAGGATAACGCAGCTGGAAGGACTACAAGGCCTAATCCCATACAGCGGTCGCTGGAGTTTGGAGCACTCATCTCGTCAACTTCAGGCACACAATCTTAGGGGCTAAAGGCGTTTTTGCGATAGGTATGAATCAGTTCACATGCATCTATACGTTATACTAATAGTTTGCATTTATGCATCTAAGTTGCGCTGCCACACACGCAGCGCTTAGTTCCTTACATCATTCACATGTAGACAGACGACTATGCTGCGAATGGGTTCAGCGGCGTTGCGAACTCTTCGTCATCACTGGGGTCACTGCCGAAAGAGAGAACACCGTTCTTGTCCTTACTGCCGAGCGCGGCCCCGGTCGTGTTGCCTCTCGCCGTTGTCGGCGAAGGTTTGAAGTTGTGGGGTGCTGCGAGCGGCTTCGGGGGTGGTGCGGACGCAGCTCCGCCTCCGAAGAGAGAGAACACACCGCCAAACAGCCCCGCGCCTTCGTCGTTCGCCTTGCTGTGCGCCGCCATCACCTTCTGGTGCTCCTGTGGAGTGAAGGCTAGTAGTGTCGCGATGACAGGCACCAGCTGCTCCTTCTCACTCGGGACTTGGCTCTCGATGTACTTCATAATGACATTCTTCAGATACTGTAGTAAAAGAGTTGGGTTAGTCATCGACAGATCCAAAACAAAACAAAACCATGGCTGCGTCTGTACCTCAATGTTGATTGCCTGGGTGGAATGCTCGCTCAACTCTTGTAGCCGCTGTTTCTGTCGGTTGGCCTCTTCTAGCAGTGCCGAGGTGTCTTCATACTGTACAACAAACGAAATAGATGGTGTTAGCTAGGGCGTCAAGGAACAGTTGTTCGTAAGACATGACGCACCTTCTTCTCGAAGAGATGTGACTTCGTCTCCAGCTCGTTCAGCTGAAGTTTTAGCCGCAGAACTTCGTCATCTCCTGACGAGGCATGCGCAGCTCCATTGGCACCATTGACTGAAGCCATCTTCGAGGGAAGCGGGATGGGGCACGAGTCCGCAACCGCAGCAGCGATGTGTTGGTGCTGTTCCTCAATCGTGGTCTGGTGTAGGAAGCTGTTGTTTCCTTCCGCTTCGAACAGCGACCGAGACGAGGAAGCTGTCGAGCGCCTTTCCTTCTCGGTCGGCGAGGATGTAGGTGAGTATGAACGACGTCCAGCTTCGTTCGAGGCAAGGGATGCGGCAGCAGCGAGTGCAGCCTGGAGCTGCTTGGACAGCTCCGTGATCTCGTCCTCCTTTGCCTGAACGGCTTCCTCCATCGACTCATTCTGAGTACGAACGTTCTCTCTGAGAGCAGTGATTTCGACGTTCAGCGCCTCATTGCGCTCCGTGAGTTGCTTCAACTGCGCCTGCAGGGAAGCACGTTCGATCTCGGATGCCTCCTCCAGCCGCGTTACGTCCGCCTTCAAGGCATCGGTTTCCAGGCGCAAAGACGCTTCTTCCGCACGCTTTTCCGCCTCCAGCGCGTCGCGGGCGCTCTGCGCAAGCGACTCTCCTGCACTCTCGATCTCCGCCATCCGTTTGCGAGTTTCCTCCAACTCGGCTTCGAGCGAGCTTACCCGACCCTTCGCAGACACCACCTCTTGCTCAAGTTTGGTTGTGTTCTGCGCAGCCTTCTTCAAATTTAGCTTGTTCTCGCTGGACGCCTTCTTGAGGGCAGTGTGTGCCCGTTTCTTGTACGTTTCGAGTGCAGCCCGAGCAGCGTTGGCACCCTCCGTTTCGGCCTCTACTTGGAGCTTCAACTTGGCAACCTGGTTCTCAAGCTGAGAAATGGTTTCCCGCTGCAGACCAGCACTGGCGTCCGTAGCTGAACGGAGTTTTTCGATGGTTTCGTTAGCAGACGACAACTGGGATTCGAGCTCCATCCGTTCAGCTTCGTGCTTCCGGTCAATCTCCTCGCGAGCGCTTCCCGCCTGGGCATGCTCCTCTTCGAGGATCCGTTTGCGTTCTGCTGCGATCTGGAGTTCCAGTTCTTTCTTCTCCACAATCTGAGCGAGCGTGGACATTGACTTCTCCAGCTCGGACATCTTCAACTGAGCAGCCTCCTCACGCGCGGTAGACTCGGCCAACAACGACTGTTTCTGCTCATGAAAGGCAACATCATGTTGTTTTCGCATCTGAGCAAGTTCGTCATCATACGCCAAAACACGCTTCTTGAAGTTCTCCATCTGGCTCTCACGTTGCGCCTCAGCCTCAGCGAGCTTCTCGCTGCCTTGGTTCAACTGTTCTGTCAATGCATCCCCATGCTCACGAGATGAAGCAAGTTCCGCTTTCAACGTTCCAAGCTCCGCAACGTTTGCAGAGTGCTGAGCATTCAGCTCTTCATACGACGTCTTAAAATTGTCGTTGGTGGTGGTTTGCTGTGCCAACCTGTCCTGCAACTCCTGTAGGTGTCCCTTCAACCGTTTATACGCCGCCATCACCTCCTCAAGCTTCGACTTCAGCGTGGAGATGACTTCGTCCTTCTGCACAATGCTAATAGCAAAGTTTTCTTCACCAGCCGCCTTTTGCTCACGAAGGAGGTTAACTTCTGCTGAGGCCGCGCTGGATGCCTCGGATAGTGATGCCACTTGGTTCTTCAATAATTCAATTTCCTTCGCTGAGGTTGCTTCTACAGCCTCCACTTGCTCACAAAGCTGGGCTTCTAGCTTGCAAACACGATTTTGAAGAGTTCCAATTTCCTTGGCTGCTTCACCAAGCTCCAACTGATCGGCTTCTAACTTCGATTCCAGCTCTCCAATAGCATTGGCGTGCACTCCGATTTCCGCACCAAGCACAATCTTCTCCTTCTTCAACTCAACAACATTCACCTCCTTCTCCTCCACAGCAGCAGTCAACGAATTCCGCTCCTTTTCCAGCACTTGGATGCGCTCCTGCAGACCCTCCACCTCGGAGCTCTGCGCCTCACGATGAGACTCCAGCTCGCTCAGAGCCGTACTCGCAGTATCGCGCTCCTCCTCCGCCGACACAGCGCGTGCCTCGGTCTCGGACAGCTTCTGTCGGATCGCTTCCAGCGTCTCCACCGTCTGCGCCTCCGATTCCTTCAGGCTGCGGATGGTTTCCGCCGATGATTCCGTCTCGGCCTCACGCTGGCTCTGCAGCTCCTGCAGCTCGGTCTCCAGCGCCTGGATGCGCTCCTGCAGACCTGTAATATCTGATAGGAATATTGTGATTTGCGTGTCCTTGGTGGTGATTGCTGTCTTTGAGTCGTCACACGTTTCAGTTAAAGCTGCAACTTGTGTTCGAGAGTTGGCTAGTTCCTTGCGGATGTTTTCCAATGATTCTTGGATTTCAGCCTCGGAAGTCTTCAACAGTGAAATGGTGTTTTCGGCGGTAGACATTTCCTCCGAGTGTTGAGTTTGTACAGTCTGCACCTGGGTCTCCAAGTTCCGAATACGTTCCAACAGTTGCTCTTTCTGAACTTCGACATCACCGAGTGTTGTGGTGAGGGCATCACGCTCCTCAGTTAGGGAAGCTACGAGCGATTCAGAGCTTGATAGCCCCGCTTGAGTCATCGCTAATGATTCCGCCATACGTTTCACCTCCCCCTTCAATCCCTGCTCTCTTTCTTCTGCAGCCTTCGCGTCTGCTGAACTTTTGCTTCGTAGAGCTTCCAACTCAGTGTTCACGGACTGACTTTTAAGCTGCAGCTCGCCGTGCTCAGAACTGAGCACCTCGAGAGTGAGATCTCGCTTGCTGAGTGTTTTCTTCGCCGCATCACGCTCCTCGACAAGAACCATGACGCACCCTTCGGCCTCCGCCAGTTCCTGGCGAAGAGATGCTAATGTTTCAGCCTCCTCGGCTTCCGCTTCTTTCAGGCCCACGATAGTCTCATTTGCAGCTGTCAACTCGGCCGAGCTTGTTTCCCGAAGCTCCTTCAACTCGGTCTCCAATGCCTCAACCTTCTTCTGCAAATCTTCCTGAAGGGCGCTCAGAGTTTCGTGTGTCGACACCTTTTCATTCAAAGAGTTGCGGGTGGCATCGCGTTCTTTCTCAAGTGCAGCAACGCGCAACTCAGATTCAGAGAGCTGATCCCTGATCGACTGCATTTCCTCTTCTGCTTGAGCAGACAAGTCGTTAAGATTGCGAGCTGTTTCCTCGGCTTGGGTCTTTGATACCTCAAGGCTACGAATAGTTTCCTCGGTCGCTTCCGCCTCAGCTGCGGTTTTGCTTCGGAGAGCGTTTAACTCAGTCTCAAACTTTTGAGCCGCGAGGTCGAGTTCTCCTTGCTGGGTTGTCAGCATTTCAATTTTCAGGTCCTTCGCAGTAAGATCCTTTCTCGCTGCATCTCGCTCTTCCACAAGCACCATCACGCACGACTCAGCTTCAGCCAAATCTCGTTTGACAGACTCCAAAGATTCCACCAGCTTCGCTTCGGCATCCTTCAGGCCACTAATAACCTCCCCAGCTGCTTCAACCTCCTCAGCATGCGTGTGCTGCATATTTTTAAGTTCAGTGTTGAGTTTGTCAACATGCTGCTGCAAATTTTCACGTTGAGCAGCCAACTCCTCGTTAGCATACTGTTTTTCCTGCAGAAGTGCCTTCACTGTGTCACGCTCCTCAGCCAAGACTGCGGCGCGTGATTCAGCCTCCGATAACTCGTCGCGGGATGCCTGCAGTGACTGCAACGCTTTCTCTGCCATCTGCTTTAAAACGGCAATCTTGTTCTCCAGAATTCCATTCTCGGCAACTTGCGATTCAAGCTTTGCTGTGGCTTCTTCACGAGCTAACTTGTCTGCTTGAGCACATTCCTGAAGTTCTGAGAGTGCTGTAGAAACCTCGTGCTTTTCGGCGGCACTCTGAGAAAGCTGAACTTGTAACGCCTCAACTTGTGCCGTCACTTGCTCAAGTTCCTTACGTAACTTTGCTGTTGTCTCCTCTAAGGTCTGCTCAAGCTTGTTTTTTTCTTCCTGGAGTGAAGAAACATTATCCTCTAGGGACTGTTGCAAGTCAGCCAGATTTTCCTTCTCGGCTGATAGTGTAGCGATTTCGCTTGATGCTTTTTCCATTCGGTCTTCCAAAAGAGTCAGTTGCTCAGAGGTTGAGGCGTTCGCTTCTTCGAGGCTCGTCTTCTGCTCTTCTAGGGAGTCAAGTTTCACCTCCAAGCTTTCGATCGTTCTTTCGAGCTTAAAGTTTTCGTCGTCAAGTCCCGATTTCTCCTCCTCGAGCATGTAAAGCCGTTCCCTCAGTTGATGGATATCCTCTTCGGAGCGGTAAATAGTATCTTCAAGTCTTGCTCGGAGATCTTGTTTTTCCGCTTCAATTTCAGCGATCTTATCAGCTAACTCATTGAGCTGCTCCTCGAGCTCTTCGTTGGCAAGCTCCTGCGAGTCAGCCATTGCAGCCTTTTGAACTTCTGACTTCGCGATTTTGTCCTTGAGTAATGAGATTTCGTTGAACAAACGACTGCGTTCATCCTTGAGCATATTAGTCGTCGTCTTGAACGCCTCAAACTCGATCGCTTTCTCTTCCAATTTTCCTCGGCTGCGCTCCAACTTCGATTTGGTTTTTGCGAACTCATCCGCCAGCTTTTCTCGCTCTTCTTCCACAGATCGCAACTGCTCTTCTATTGTGGCAATGAGGGCAATCTTCTGCTCTAATTGCTGCTCGAGCTCTGCAATCTTGTCTTCTGCGACAGACAAACGATTTTCAAGTTCGGTTTTCGCTTCCATACGCTCTTGCAGCGTCGATTCGAGACTTTGCTTTGCCTCGTAAGCCACTTGAAGCTTTTTCTCCATCTCGATCATCTCAATCAGAGCCGCCTCAAATTCCCGCCGTTCTGCTTCCAAAGAGGCACTATTGATCGTGCAGGTAGGACCACTCGACTTCGATACCGCGACCAGCTTCTTCTCTAGGGCTGTAAGTTGATGCTTCTGCTCCAAAAAGTCCACCTTGGCTTGGACGAGTGAAGACCGCAGCTCTTCAACCTCGCGGTCTTTTTCTTGCCACTCATCTGGTTCAGTCTTGCTGTCAGCAACAGCGTGCAGCTCACTAATCCGCTCCTCGAGGACATCGTTTTCGTTCTTGATATCCTCTAGATCGCGCTTGATCTTGTTATTCTCCTTTTCTGCTGTATCCATAGCGTTGTTCAGATCGGTAATAACGGATTGAAAGTCCTCCTTCTGCATGGCGTTTGCCTCGAAATGGCGGCGCAAATCATCTGTTTTCCTCTCGAGATCCAACTCAAGCGTCCGGTTCGCAGATTGCAGCGATTCAAGTTGCTCAATCGCCGCGTCCAACTCCGATGACTTCTTCTGGTGTGTCTCCAGTAGTGTTTCGTGGTCCTGCTTGAGCTTTGAAACGCCATCCGCTGTTTTCGCGACCTCAAAAATCATTCGCAAATTCTCGGCTTTGCAGGCTGCCATTTCTGTCTCAACGGCGTGCAAATGAGCTTTTGTTGCTTCCAACTCGCGTTCAAGGTCAGAGGCTTCACCACTGCAGCTCTCTGCAGTTTCACCGTTGGATGTGACCGAGGCTGCATCTTCGACCGAAGACGCGCTCTTATCCGTATCAGACATTCTTCTAGCAGCAAGCTTCTCGATCTCGCTAGCACGCGTCTTAAGTTCAGTCTCGCATTCTGCTAGCTTGGCTGTCAGTTGCAGATTTTCAGTCTCGTACGCGCGTAATCTCTCCTGTAAGTCGTCTAAATCGCTTTGAAGGTGCTTCAGGTCGGGTTTGGTAACCCCGACAAGTTGCTCCTGGATATAATCCAGATATGACTCCAGTTCCAGCATTCGGGAGTTATGTGTGTTCTCTGCATCATCCGATACAGACTCAGGCGTTCCTATCTGTAAGGAAGCCATCAGCACTTCGATTTTGTTCTTGATCGTTGAGAAATGGTCACTTAGTTGCTGGCTCTGCGTCTGAGTATGTTCGAGCTGCGCAAGGTATCCATTTTGCTTTTCTTCGAGAGAATTGTAAGCCTGTCGGTGTTCATCTTCCTTAGCGGACAGCAAAGCCGAGTGCTCTTCGGCTACGCGTTCCAGCTCCGCGCGGAGCTCCTCCACAGTCTTATCAACCTCAACCTTGTCAGTAGCCAAGGATTTGTGCTGACCTTGGAGCGCCTCCAACTGATTGCGAAGACCTTCCGCTTCAGCAACCGCAGCACTGACCGCATCGCGGATAGCCTGCTCCTGCGGTGCTTCCGCGGCCGCGAGTTGCTCCGTCAGCATCTCGATTTCATTGTTCTTCGTATCCAGAAGCGACTCGATGCTCTCGTAGGACAAATCAATGCCAACGTGAACCAGCAGCTTTTCCCGAATCTCAGCCGCGTCAGCAAGCTCCGCATTGGCTTTTTCATTCGTCGACGTGAGCGCCTCGACCTGCTGAGTAAGCTGCTGCTTCTCCGCCTCGAATTTCTCCACAGTAGCTGCCAGCTCGGCTTTCCACTCGTCCGCCTTGGCCTCCAAGGCGGCAATCTGCGTCTCCAGCTCCTTCACTGTGCCCCCACCAGCAGCAGGAGCAGCATCCCCACCCGCCTGCTGCGCCTTCTTGAGCTCGTCGTTGTCCCTGAGCGCCTGGTTGAGCCTGGAGGCCACCTCGAGGTACATCTGCTCCGTGTCCTCCTGCTGCTGCCTGGCGCCGGCGAGCTGCTGCGTGAGGTCGTCCACCTTGGCCTGCCAGCCGCGGTTCTCCGCGAGCAGCTCCTGCGTCTCGCGCTCCTGCTGCTGCTTGTCC
>JAHWLF010000987.1:0-10015 GCA_024679295.1 Phytophthora parvispora
CAATTTGCACGGCAACTACTTCATCGGAAGCTCCAAGACGACTCCCTACAGCACGACCCCATCCAGTTGTGCCAACGACAGCTTCCCTTTTGAGCAGTATTTGTATCATGGGAGTATCGGGTACTATTCATTCTACGAGGGCGAGGTGGGGACGTACTGTGCCAAGTCGACGACGGCGTATATCATCGTAGAAGTTCTCGGATCGTACGACATCAATGGGTCCTTTTTGGCGAAAGACACGGGCAGTATGAAAACCCGGATGTCGTAATACGACATCAATGGGTCCTTTTTGGCGAAAGACACGGGCAGTATGAAAACCCGGATGTCGTACTGGTATAGTATTGCTGGGGCTATGTGGCTCGTGTATCGCTCTCTCATGATCCGACGGAGCTTTGTGTCATGCAGACGCTACGGAAGAAGATGCGACGAGTTGGGGGAAAGTCTCAACTACCAGGAAGCCATGCTGTTCGTGCAAGAAAGCATCCGATTAACGGCTCATGGAGCTACGAACTACCAGCGGACAGCTCTACTTTACCTGATTGTGGAGGGAATCATGACGGATTTATTCCTTATCATCGCCAATGACGGCTGGGCTTCCCGGGTGCAGTACGCGTCGATGGGGTACAACTTGTCGGGGCTGATGCTGCTGCTTTTTGAGATGCTGGAGAGCATGAACTGGCTGAGCGAGAGGTGGCGACTGCGAATTAAGCGCATTTTCTTCAGCTACGAGACGGCTCTGATCGGGGAATTCGTGAGTGCACTTGTGTTTCAGATGTTCCTCTCCGGTTTGAACGGCTCCGACCTCAAGCGGTCAAAACCCACAGCGCTGGCGGTCTCGTACTACTTCTGGAGCTTGATTTGCCACGCCATTGTAGTGGTTTGTGTCGTCTCCATCATTTCAAGTGTTCGGGTGCCTTGGGCAGTGTTGTTTGTGTGGTTCAAGCACCAGTCGTTGGCAGTATTGTCTGAGCCGTGCTGCATCGACACAGCTTTGGGGGTGCGCAGTCGAATTATGCTGTTGGGAGGCTACAGGTGGGACGATGGCAAACTTTACTACAAACCAGCAGCTCTGAAGGCGTTCGGCATGCTGAAGATGGAGGAGGACGGGGTGGAGTACCTCGTTCTGCATAAGCTGTACTGGTTCACCGTTCCTAGAGATAACTTGATCGGAATCGGAGTGATGACCGGTCCTCGCGTGGAACCCTGCAACGAAAGGCCTTGCACGGGCATCGTGAGTTTCCTGGACAGGAGACTGGGAGGAGCTTCAATTCAAACGCAATGTCACCAACGCACTCCAAGTAAGCACACATTCCGCGTGCTAGCCGTGTCGGAGAGACTAGATGAGATCCCACAAGTGCCATACGAACTGCCGTAGGATAGTATTTATCAAATGAACGAAAACCCCAACGCCCTACTACTATCGTAGTGTATGTTGTTGTGCTTTGGGGGTTCCAGCTCCCACGATGGAGTGCAATGTGTCAGTGCAGGTAGTTATCGCTGAATCGGCCACGAAGATCGAGCGACCGTTTGGCTAGACGTGCGCTCCATTTCAAGGCGTGCTAGTTGGTGCCGTACTCCATGTCGGACGGCCACGCAGATGAAGGCGATGGAGTCGAAGAAAACCAAGTGGTTAATCCGCAGTTGCTGCTAGGACGAATTCAGCAGCTGGAGGAGACGGTGGCGGAGCTGGACGACACGGCCCAAGCCTTCAAGCTGCTGGCGGAGAAGCAGGCGGCCGAGATCAACGCCAAGGAGCTCCTTCTGGCTCGCAAGTCCGAGTACGTGGAGGAGCTGCTGGAGCAGATCAAACTACTGACCGGAAGACTCGACGCCAAGGCAGCGGAGACTCAAGCTCTGGAGTTGAGAGTGCAGAAGATCAATGCTCAGGCGGAGGAGCTACGTGAGCAGGTGAAGAAGGACGAGGAGGACTTTGCAATGGTTTGTGCAGCACTGGACGCTAGGGAGCAGACGCTGCTGAAGAAGAACCAGGAACTCGTAGCCGCAATGGAGACGCAGAAGCAGATGAGCAAGGAAATCGAGCGACATCAGGGAACTATCCGTCGACTTGAGAAGAGTGTGGAGGAGCTGCAGCCGGAGAAGGCGGATGCGTGCCTCTCGCCTCGCAGTTTTCACGAGAACCAGCTCATCCGACTGCGTGACGATGCCATTGAGGCCAAGACGCGAGAGGTGTGGCTGCTCTCGGGCCAGAACGACCAGCTCCGAGTGCAGTTGGATGAATTGGAAGCTGCACTCGAGCAACTGCAGAGGAACGTCATCATCAAGGAGAACGACTTGGTGCGACGCCAACGGAAGATTGATCGACTGGAGGCGGAGATCGACGCTCTGCAGGTGAGTCGCAGCCAAGCCGAGGGTCGAGAGAAGGCGATGGAGATCGCGACCACGCAAAACGAGAAGCTCCTGCAGGCGCTCGAGGCTCAGGAGCGAAGTGCGGACGAACTCAAAGCCAGGCTGGAAGACTGTGAACGCGAGTGCGAGCAGCTCCGCGGGTCTCATCGTGAACACATCGCGCGCTCGGCTGAGAGCGAAGTCGAGGTGCTGCACCGAACAAGACAAGCGGAGGAGAAGGCATCGGCGGTGGCAGCTTTACAGGAGAAGCTTCGAAGAGAGAGAAAAGCTCTGCAGGAGGAGCTGTCGACCTCGCACCTGAACTATCAGATGGAGATCGACAAGGTGCAGAGCGAGCTGGTCATGCGGCGCAACAAGCAGTACGACCTCACGTTGAAGCTGCAGGATGTCGAGGCTCGGCTGCATGAAGCACTTCATCGTCAAGAGAGCGCAGAGGAG
Organism: Phytophthora parvispora; assembly: GCA_024679295.1. Taxonomy (NCBI): domain Eukaryota; phylum Oomycota; class Peronosporomycetes; order Peronosporales; family Peronosporaceae; genus Phytophthora; species Phytophthora parvispora. The sequence goes on from JAHWLF010000987.1 coordinate 2,806, forward strand.
CAACTACTAGCTGCTCAGTGCCGGATGCAGGAACTCGAACGAGTGCTTCAAGACTCGCTGGAGTGGAAGAAGCAGCTCGAGGTCGAAATCGCCTCGCAAAAGCAAGTTGCGGCTGCATCCGATGCGAAACAAAGCAAACTTCTTGGCGAGGGGAAGCGTGAAATTACGGTGCTGCAGAACCAGCTTCAGGAGATGAAAGAGGGTCTTGCGAAGAAACTCGCCCAAGAGAAACAGCAGGAGCTGCGGCATCGAGAAACCAAGCAGCTATTAAGTGCTCAAGAGGCCCTTACACTTGAACAAAAGGAACGGATCCATCGATTAGTACGAGACGTTAATCGCGAGTCCCAGGCTCGATCTGCAGTGGATCTCGAGAAGACGTTGCTAAAGGACCAGCTCGAGGTGCTTAGGCAGCAATCGGAAAATGTTATCCGGGAGTGCATGGAGCAAAAGCAGCAGCTTATCGACAAAAGACAGCGGCTTGCAGAGAAGTTCACAGAGCTCACGGCGGAGTTCCACGCCGTGCAGAAAGCGAAATCCAAGCTCGTGTGCAAGTTTGCTGATGCATTTACTCGATCAGCTTCTGCCGCCTCCGATTGCCTGGAAATGCGCGAGTGCTGGCTAGTTGATGAAGATCTGTATCCAGTTTTAAAGATATTGAACAGTGAAGGCGCATCAAAACTAGAGCGCATTGATTTACGCTCTAATCGCCTTACGAGTGAGAGCACGGGTCGATTGCTCGTGTTCTTGAAGAAACTGGTGTTGGGTCTTGTTGGGGCTGATACTTCCACCGGACCGCGGATCCAAGAAGTCGACCTGCGCCAGAATTGCATTTCGCTTGATGGGATTCGTGTTGTGGCTAAAGGACTGGAAACGCTTGTCTCGAGTCAAGGTAACATCAAGAGTCTAAAAAGCGTCGCTATCACTGAGGACGGGAGGATTGAGGTCTTTGCCGCCGCCACCGCTGCAACTGGTGATAATCGACTGGGCAGCGTCGGCTACGGAACTCGAGACACTGAGTCCCCGCCTCCAATCTTGGTTATTGATGCGTCAGAGAACGTCGATGCAGACTGGTTAGTAGCAGAATCGCGGCGTTTTCAAACACAAAATCGACGGCGGGGTAAGGACACAGGAGGTGTCGATGAAACACCAGGCAACAACAATCGAAGTAATGCTGCTGCTCAACTTTTGAATGATGTTCTCACTTCCAGTCGCGACAAAAGTCTCCAAGAGGTATACGGATTGGACCTCGTGGCCGCGTTCATGGGGAGCGATAAACCCGGTGCCATCAATAATTTGAAGGGGGGTGTTCCCGGTGCAACACGGCGCAGAAGCGCTTCAACCGACAACCCAGCGTCGCCGCAAAACAGCTTGCCGCCACCTGTAACGTCACCAAAGGAAACGGGAGGATTGTCACGGAAACGAGTCGAAAGTTCACTACGAACAAGTCCGAAAGTCAGCATCTCATCCGACCAGCTACCAGCAGTCGGAATTTTTGCTCGAGACGGGAGTTCCTCAGGGCGTTTCCCTTCTTCGGTGTCGCTCCCTAGACTGTCCGGGTGAACAGTTTGAAAATTATTGGGTTTGGGTAAACGAACACCACGACAAATTGGCACACATTTTGAGTGCTAGTTATGTCTGGAAAAACCACAAGTGCCAGCGCTGCCGAAGCATAGTATTTATCAAATGGAAATCCTGCTGGCTAACAACGAAGAATGCAAGCTTCGCGCACGCACGAAAACGCTTTTATCAAGTCCGTTCATGGCATTTGCCGGTCACGCGTAGCAGTGGATGGTACACGGTTCGATTCGACAGGGCACGTGCAAGTTCCGATTGTCAATCCCTCTCTCAGCCCTAACGGGACGATCGAATGGTGGCTCTCACTTGTAGTATTCCTGCATCGACCTCAAGAGCGATGGAGCGTGGGCGAACGCTAGCGTTGATGCTGGTGGCCGCCGTCTTCTTGTGCTCGGCCAACCTCTGCATCATCGCCTCAAAAGTCGACGATCTCATGCCGTACAGCAGCGTCACCGTCACGTTCCTCATCGAAGTGGTCAAGGTCGCAGCCATGCTGACTGCAATCGTGGTCACGGACACGCCGGTCCCCGACCAGTTCCAACTGCAAAAGCTCGGCTACTACGCTGTCCCCGCCCTGCTGAACACGCTGGAGAGCAACCTCAACTACGTCGTGCTGCGGTATCTGGACGCCGCGACGGTCTCGGTGCTCTGGAACCTCAAGATTCTGCTCACGGCCGTGCTGTTCCGCTACGTGCTCAAGCACCCGCTATCACAGCTGCACAAGTTGGCCATCGCGTTACTAGTGCTGGGGGTTCTGACCAGCCAGTCCGACCGGTTCAAGCACGTTAACACCGAGGAGAATTCGCAGCATTTCGCGCTGGGTTTGATTCTTGCACTCGTTGGGGTGACGTTGTCATCGTGCGCGAGTGTCTTCGCCGAGTGGACGTTGAAAAGACAATCGGACTGTCCATTTCTGTGGCAAAGTCTGCAGATGTATGGCTTTGGGGTGCTTTTCAACGCCGTGGGGCTGCTGGTGGATGGGGAGACGTTGATTGTCGACGGGTTCTTTCACGGCTACAGCGGGTGGACAGTAACCGTGGTGGCGGTGAACTCGATCGGAGGCATCTGCATGGCCTGCATCCTCAAGTACCTGGACAACATCGCCTGCGAGTACTCGCACTCGATGGCCATGATGCTGACCACTCTGCTCTCCATGTTGTTCTTCGCATTCTCGCCGTCTCTTGAGTTTGCGTGCGGCCTCGGGGTGCTGGTGATCTCCATGTATCTTTACCACCACCCGTTGGCTCAGGTTGCACGTCCAGCGCAGAAAGAGAGCTCACCCGGAAGTTGCACGAGCAATGACGATGAGCATGCAGCGTCGGTGGAGCAACCGTCATTGCAGTTGAGGCAACCAGCGAAGTACAAGGAGGTTCCTAGTGAAGTGGGGGGAGACATGGGAAGTTCTCGCCTCAGTATTGTTGATGTGTGAGGTAGCGATATTGAGCTGGAATAAAGGTGACTTGCCCGCAGTATTTGGTTGCATTGAGGGTCACCGATACATCTTGTATGAAAAAGATAAAGGCGAGCTCGCGTGACACCAATATGGGATATGAAGGGATGAAGGTAACGAGGGCACTCCTCAGAATGCTACTTTAGTTATTTTCTTCGACAATCACTTGAGGTGGACGATCGTAGGAGCATTATAGTTTTGAGATTTTACTGCAATATGTGTGAGTTGGAGGTGCTTTCGAGGCATACTATGTGCTGGATCGAGCACAGGTCTATCCCGAGGGGGGAAGCACCACCGCACAGGCGAAGAATAAAGTTCACATGGTAGCAGCTTGGAAGACTCAAGGTCCCTACACAGAGCAGCGTTTAGTCGAGAATGGTAGCGTTATTAAGCTGCGTGCTAAGGGATCTCGTCTAACCTCTCACTTCCGGCCAGCACTTTGACAGGATTATGCTTCGGAGAGCGATGAAAGCATCGAATCTGGACCGATGAGCCGCCCAGACGCCTTTCTAGAAAGCTGATAATTCCTGTACAAGATCGTTCACGACAAGGCTCCACTCTCTCCTCCGTTATCAGGCCGACCCCGATCAAACTATCTCTCGGGACCGTGAACCAGTACAACTTGTGTAACACCAAATACTCCGCGCCGTACTCTTCCATCTTTAACATACCGAAAGCTTTCAAAGCGGCTGTCGTGTAGTATAGTTTGCCATCTTCAAAGTTGTAGCCTGCCAGGAGCATTATTCGACTTCGTACTCCCACCGCCGTATCGATACAGCATGGCTCAGACAGCACTGCTAAATTGCGGTGCTTATGCCACACGTACATTAGTGCCCATGGTGCCCTTACAGCCGAAATGATCAGAATGACAACAAGAACAACAATGCCGTGGCAAACCAAACTCCAGAAGTAGTACGACACAGCGAGAGCTGTAACCTTCGACCTCTTAAGATCCGAGCCATTCAGACCAGACAGAAAACTTTGGAACGCTAACGCGCTGACCAACTCGCCAACGAGTGCGGTCTCGTAGCTGAAGAAAGTTCGCTTGACGCGCAGTCGCCACTTTTCCTTCAGTAAGTTTGTATTTTCAAGCATCTCAAACAGCAAAAGCATCAGCCCCAATAAATTGTAGCCTAGCGACGCGTATTGTATCCTTGTAGCCCAACCATCGTTCGCAATGATAAGGAACAAGTCAGTCATGATCCCTTCCACAATCAAATACAGAAGCGCGGCTCGTTCGTAATTTGTTGCCCCATGAGCGGATAAACGCAAACTTTCCTGTACGAAGAGCATGGTCTGCTGCTGATTCAGACTTTCTCCTAATTCATCACACCTTTGACCATACCGCCGGCACAGTACGCAGCTTCGACGGATTGTCAGAGCGCGATACACGAGCCAAATCGCACCCACGATGCCATACCAGAACGATATCCGAGTTTTTGGGCTGCCGGTATCGGTAGCCAATGCAGCTCCATTGATGTCGTACGTGCCGAGAACCTCAACCGTGATGTAGGCAGTATTATCCTTGGCACAGTAGGTACCAACTTCCCCTTCGTAGTACGAGTAGTACCCTATAGACCCGTGGTACAGGTATTGTTCAAACGCGAGGCTGTCATTATCGCAACTGGATGGTGTCGTTCGATGAGGGCTCACGTTTGGACTTCCAATAAAGTAGTTGCCGTGCAAATTGTACTGCGGCACTACCGCATGACAGACGATGCCTTGCACTGTAGTATAGTAGTGAGTTGCTTCGAAATTCCACCAGACTCCAGCCAGCACGAAAGCCGTCACGGGACATGCCTCGGTCAAATTTGATGTTAGTTTTGGTAAATCGGAGGCAACGACGAGGTTTGCAGACATTTTGTGCGGCTTGACGAACTGCACATAACTCCTCGTTTGAAGCGCGAGGGGCAGTACGCCCAGGACGAACCAGACGACGAGAAGTTTCCGCTCTGCTGTCAAGGAGAAGCATGGCAGCCGGTCGCTGACGAATCTTGGAATCCACCGCATCATCGACGCTAGCGATGTATTAGTGTTGTCCATATTATTGTTGTGTCTGCTCGTGGCACCTGAAACGAACGGTTCATGGGCGATTTTAAAATAAAAATCACAAATTTTCTCGTTCGAAGCTGTCAAAGAAAAGAATTGCAACTACGCGAAATCCTCGATTTTCAACGTGTGAGCCCTTCAGGTGGTTGTTATTTAGCTACGATACAGCTTTTATTTATGTTTACCAAGCCCCGATCGTCACACTCGTAGCTGTCTGCCTGGGGGAGTTGGAGAGATGCGTTCTTTATTTTTCTTGGTTTTGGGTGAATGCCGATCTTCTGGCGCTGGTAATATCAACGTGGCATATTCGGGGGGGGGTTCTGTGCCGTGAACGATCAGTTGTCAATAATTGTGCTGGGCCAAACGCCATTTTTGTGGCTCGCGTTACGGTATGGGAGTCTACAGCAGTTTAATGGCGCTGGTGATTGCTCTCCTGACTTGAGTATCCGGTCAGGAAATTAGAGTCACCGTCACTTCCAGATAACTGAAAGCAGGCCATCTCAAAAAGAAAGGCGTTCATGAAGTACCTGCGGTCTCGACTAACTTTGAAGAGAGGACAATTTATGGTCTTTCCGCTTTCAGTAAAATCATCTCGGCAATGTCCGCCAAGGTCCAGTAACGAAGTCGCAACCTCAGATGTGGGTGAACCAAGGCAGAGGAAACGAATATGTAAAAAAAGCTACAGGAGATAGATCCAAAAAGGTGCGTGCAACTAATTAACACCAAAAAGTTTAAACCTGTTTAAACGCTTTTCACGCTAAGTAAATTCTTGGTGCAAATTTCAAAGATCCATCGCACCATGCACAACTTTGCATTCAGAGTGAAGCCCCATTGTTCTAGGCTAATCAATATTGTTGGGGGTGACTGAAGAACTGAACTTCGCCTCTGAACGAAAAAGAGAATGGCATTAAGCTGTGTTTGCAAATCAGACAGGTTTCCAAAGCATCATCCACCGTAATGTTTAAGGACTTCTGCACGTTAGCGACGTTGAGCTCGCAGTCTATTGAGTTCAGTTCGAAATTTGCGCACAAAACGAAGCTGCACCGAAACAGTCGAATTTGTCACTCATGAGGGTCCGTTCCCAGGTGTTGATATTGATCTTTGTTGTGCTACTCGCGAAATACAACAGCGTGACGGCAGCGCCCAAATCCTTCCAGGCCAACAGCACGGTAGAGCAAGCTACGGTCTCCGAAGAGCGGGCGATGTTGGGCATGTCGGCTATCAAGAAGCTCAGATCGACTGTCTCCACCAAGATCCGCTCACCGTTGACAGTGTCGATGCCGACAAAGATCAAGTGGTGGGTGAGGACTGGGAAATCGTACAGCGACGTGAAGACGGAACTAGGTATGCAGAGTGTCACCCCTCAAACGCTCACGGCGCACCCAAACTACCCGCTCTACAAACAGTACGTGGAACTCCAAACGCGAGCGTGGTTCAAGTCCGGTTACAGCGAAGAATACGCATACCAGTCGCTAAAGCTGGGCAAGATCCCGAAAAAAACCGGGTGACCAGCACAGTGGAGTATAAAATCTGGGAAAACTACATGAAGGACATTTTCGCCGACGCACAGAAGTACTTAAACAGGCTGCGCGAAAGCCAATGGTCGGTACTATCGCATGCCAGCTTGAAGACGAGGACGGGTTTCAAAATGCACTTGAAGAGCAATGGAACCATTCTAGCTTGTAAGCCCGCATGTAGCTGTATGCGACCGGGCATGGAGGATTGAGATACCTTCAAGCGGATTTGGAGTAGCCCTCACTCGAATTTCAATCGCCGTTAACCACAATAATAAAATGAAAGGGCACTCCAAAAAGCGGCACCGTGTGATAGATACACCTGCATATGACTTCACACATCGCCACAGTGCCTTCTGTGAGTTTCCACCTCGAACGTCCATGCCAGATACACGACGACGCTCATGAGGTGATCCCATAGTATCGAAGACATCGACATCGGAATCTGCGACGTGTGCGCTCCCACCATACAACTCCCTCGTGTTCACACGTCACATGGCTACATCCTCGCAATAGTGACAACTCAGGCGACGTGGCCAATACCAACAACAACTCGACTCGACCCGTCGCGACAATGCTGCGCGGCGTGCTGCGGCGCCTGCTGCCAGCGCTGGCGGCGCTC
>JAHWLF010000988.1:0-10012 GCA_024679295.1 Phytophthora parvispora
GACGCCACCGAAGAGCTGGAGATGGACCTGACGGACTTCGAGCTGCCGCAGCTCGTCAACGTGTTCGCGCAGGCCTGCCCCACGGGCGCGCTGGACCGCATCACGTTCCACCGCTGCCTGGAGAAGATCCTGTCGCAGTCGGGTCGCTACGACCCGCAGGCGCGCAAGATGTTCACGCGGCTCTTCGACATCTTCGCGCGCCGTAGCCTGCGTGCGGATATCGTGGACGTGGCGGACTTCCTGGGCGGCGTCTCGGTCTTCGCGTGCGGCGAGCGGGACGAGAAGATCCAGCTCACGTTCGAGCTCTACGACATGGACGGAGACGGCTTCATCTCGAAGGAAGAGATGACCAAGTACCTGACCGCCGTCTTCCTCGTCATCGGGGAGTCGTCCCCGGAGCTCTTCCAGCAGAACCAGTACGTGGCACAGGAGGTCTGTCTTTGCGTCGTTGGTGGAGGTCTCTAACGTTTGTGGCTGTGTGATTGTCAAACCTTGTGGGGTTTATTTGCTGCAGGGTGAACCCGGCGGAGCTGGGCATTGTGACCGCGGGTCAGTGCTTCGCAGAGTCGAAGCTGAACAGGGAGGGGAAGCTGTCGTACGAGGCGTTCCGAGAATGGTATTCGAAGCCGGGGCCTACGCAGCTCGTTGCTGCTAAGCGCGACAATAGCGCAGCGAGCAAGACGCGTGTGAATGGCACGCAGGCTCCAAACGGTCTCGACTTGGCCACTCTGCGTGAAGTAACAGGTCTCTCTGCGCTCAGTGCATCCGATCTTTTCTCCATTTTCAGCGCTGCGTCTACTAGTAATGGGGATAAGAAAGAAGTACTTACCCGCGCCGAATTCAAGCGGTGCTTCTACGCTATCCTAGAAAGATTGAACCGGGAGCCAACCCGTGAGATTGCCAAGTTCTTGGATCGGCTGTTTGATGCGTTCGACGAAGACGAAAGTGACTCGGTGGACTTTATGGAGTTGAGCAGCGGGCTTTCAGTGCTGTGCGGTGACGCAAATGAGGATAAAGTGATGGCAGCCTTTTCGCTTTTTGACACCGACGGCGATGGATACATTACGCAACAGGAAATGGAAACGTATCTGGCATCTGTCTTCAACGTCATGTATGAGACGACGCCGGCTACCCGGCAATCCATTGGAATTGACGCTAAAGCCCTTGCGCACTACACAACGATGCAGGCGTTCCAGGAATCGGACGTGAACCGCGATGGGAAACTCTCGCTAGCAGAGTTTCGTTCGTGGTACTGGGTGACTGGGCGGCACTATCAACAACCCACGACAGGCCCACCAACGGCTTCTCAACAACAGCCCACTACCCAAGGCTTTGGGACGACTAATTTTGTTGCCTCCCTCACAGGCCTGCGTGATCGAGCTCCAAGCGACGTTTTCGAAATCATTGCGGCGAAAGTGAACGAAGATGGTGTCCTGTCGCGAGACGCTTTCTTTTCTATTGTTGATGAACTCGTTGAAGAGCACGCTGCCAATACGAATCATGTATTAAGTGATGAGGAAAAGACGCAATTACAGCAAATCATGGAAAGTGTGTTCGACGGATTTGACACGGATCGTGACGGCTTTGTTGACTTCTGCGAATTATCCAGTGGCATATCGGTACTATGTAGCGGGACCCAGCAGGAAAAAGTTAAATCTGCATTCACTTTGTTTGATATCAACCAAGATGGATTTATATCGCGTGACGAAATGGAAACGTATCTGGCTTCAGTATACCGAATTGTTTTCATGACTTCCCCTGCCACGATGCGGCAGCTTCACGGTATCTCTCCAGAAGATCTGGCTCAAATCACCACAGCGGATGCATTCGTGCTTGCGGATACGAATCAGGACGACCGCTTAAGTTTCGAGGAATTTACAAAATGGTATAGCACCCAAAATGCGCCTCAGCCGCCTGCACAGTCGCAACAGCAACCTGCGGTTGCTGCGCGCTCGTTCGTAAACGGCACTCCTTCATCCCCGCGAGTCTCTTCTCTGTCTTCAAAAGGAGTGCTCAATGAAATGAAGGAGCTGACCAACCTCAGCTCATACGACGTGAACGACATTTTCGAGTTTTTTCAAGCCTCCGCAGACCGAGAGGGCAATGTGTCCCAGCCGGTGTTTTTCCGCTGCTTCAACAAACTGCTTGCGAAAGACGGGGGAATTAGTCGTGATACACAGGTGAAGACGCAACAGCTATTGAAGGAGCTTTTCGAGCTTTTCGACGCTGATAAGAATGGAGTCGTCGACGTGCAGGAACTTGGCGCAGGGCTTTCAATCCTATGCGGTGGAAGTCGGGCCGACAAGGCAAAATCGATGTTTACTTTGTACGACGTCAATCATGACGGCTATATCTCCCCCGAGGAGATGACGTCCTACCTGACCTCTGTCTTCAAAGTGATGTTCAAGGCATCCCCTGAGCTTCCTGCGAAAACTGGAATGGCGCCTGAGCAGCTCGCGAACACCACAACAAGAGAATGCTTCCGCGCTTTTGACCATAACCGTGACGGTCAACTGAGTTTCGATGAATTCCGAGTTTGGTTTGAGCAGCAAAACCCGCACTCCCAGCGTCAAGCTCATGCGTCAAACGGGAGTAGGCATTCGATTCCCAGCGCCCCTGCTGCCTCTACTTCTTCTGGATCCAGCGATGCTGATACATCAGGCATAATTCCCATTGAAGTTGCTAAGAAGCTGTCAGGTCTCGAAGGAATGCCCTTAGACGCGGTGTCTGATCTCTTTTCCGCGGCAACTGGTGGTGGTAAGCGGATCTCGCGACGTATTTTCGATGATTGCTTTTACAAGCATATATGCAGCGAAACAACGCCACCAGTATCTATGGATGATAGCACTCGCGTCCATGAAGTGCTAGATCGATTGTTTACCGCATTTGACACCGAGCAAAAAGGTATCGTCGATTTTAACGAGCTGATCAGTGGAATGTCAATTCTATGCGGTGCATCGACTCGAGACGAGAAAGTCCTGGCTGCATTCAAGGTGTATGACACGAATGGGGACGGTGTGATTTCAGAGGACGAAATGACCCACTACCTCGGATCCGTGTTCAAGTTACTTTATGCATTTGACCCGACACGTCAGCAGCAACTAGGCATTTCAGCAGAAACGCTCGCTGCAGCTACGGCAAGCGAGATTTTCGAGGTTGCGGATGTAAACCATGATGGGAAGTTGACATTCGATGAATTTCAGAAATGGTACTCGCGGCCAGAACAGACATCCTTCAACGACATCGTGGCTCCTCTGGATCTGAATGAAGTCCGCCAACTGACGAATTTAGGTAACCTGGACGTGGTAGAGGTTTTCGAGCGTTTCGCGGAGCATGCCGACGAAGACGGGATGCTTAACAGGGAATCATTCGACAGGTGCTTCTTTGAGATCATCGAGATGGCCCACCCACGCACTCAAATCGAAAAACTGCGGGCGAAGATGGTGGCAGATCGTTTATATGATGTTTTTGACCGCGATGGCAATGGCCAAATCGACTTTAGCGAGCTCGCTAGTGGGCTATCGGTGCTATGCAAGGGCGCGCGAGACGCGAAGGTAAAGGCTGCGTTTCGTCTGTATGATTTTAACGCCGATGGATTCATTTCACTGGACGAGATGAAGCGCTATCTTACGTCTATCTTTAAGGTCCTATACGAAGTGCAACCTGAGATGCGGCAAGAAACTGGTGTATCGCCTGAGGAGCTGGGGGTAGTCACTGCTGAACAAGCATTCCAGGAGGCCGATGCTAACCATGATGGCAAGTTGAGCTACGATGAATTTTTGACATGGTATAACTCGCCTGCCCAGGCAGGAATCAGTAGCGCCGTGGCCAAGAACGCTATCGTGGACTCGTCATTGCACTGGATGCCACTGAACGAAATCAAGCAATTGACGAATCTGGCTCAATACGAACCGGAAGAGGTTTTCGAGATTTTTGCTGGCGAAGCAGATGAAGACGGCTTGTTGTCACGGGATGCTTTCAATGAAAGCTTTCGTAAAGTCATCGATGGGCAGAAATCAAATGGATCCCGGGGAGCCAACCCTGAAACGCAAGAGAAGCTGCAAGAAGTAATCGACGGACTCTTCGACCTTTTTGACAGGGACAATAGTGGGGCTGTAGACTTTGGAGAGTTAGCCAGTGGTTTGTCTGTGCTATGCGGTGGCACGAAAGACCAAAAAGTGGAGGCAGCTTTTTCGCTGTTTGACTTCAACGGCGATGGCTTTATCTCACTGGATGAGATGACACGCTACTTAACATCAGTCTTCCGGGTGCTATTCCAGGTGTCACCAGATACCCAGTCACTAGGCGTGACTCCTGAAGAATTAGGAGAAGTCACCGCGCAGCAAGCATTTGCAGAGGCTGATCAAGATCACGATGGACAATTGACATTAAAAGAATTCCAGCACTGGTATCAGCAACCGGGAGGTATTGGTGAAGTTGCAAAGAATGGGGAGCAGTTGTTTAGCCTGGCAGAAGCTCGGCGGCTCACAAATCTACAAGCCTTCTCGCCTATGGAGGTTTTTGAAGCCCTCGCAGAATGCGCCGATGAGCAAGGATATGTATCGCGGGACGCGTTCGATAACTGTTTCCGAAAGATCATTTCGACCAACCAAGGTATTAAGTCAGAGGAGTACCAGCGAATCAACCCGATTCTCAACCGTCTTTTTGAGCTATTCGACGTCGACAAGAACGGCATGGTAGACTTCAGTGAAATCTCAAGTGGATTGTCAGTGTTCTGTGGTGGATCATCGGAAGACAAGATTCGTGCAGCATTTGCTTTGTATGACTACAATGCCGACGGCTACATCTCAATGGAGGAGATGACACGGTATCTGACGTCTGTTTTCAGGGTGCTGAAGGAGGCTTCTCCCTCCGTGCTTCAGCAAATGGATCGGGAATCTCCAGAAGAGCTTGGTGTGCGTACAGCTCAGCAAGCATTCGCTGAAGCCGACCTGGACAATGACGGCCGCTTGAGCTTCCCTGAGTTCCGTAAGTGGTACACTCGGTCTAGCGCGGCTAACATGGAGCGACTTATCCAAAATAATATTCCAGAGTGGCTATCGCTTCGTGAAGTGCGCCGTCTGACCAACTTGGGTTCGTTCTCGGCCCAACAGGTACTGAATACGTTTGCCAAGTTTACATCCGCAGATGGCACCATGGACAAAGAAACATTCAGACAAGCGTTCGGGCATTTTCGAGTCGAGTCTGCGACCGAAGCAACAGAAGACCGTCTGCAAATGCTAGTGGACCGGATCTTCGAGCTGTTCGACAAAGATAATAACGGACTGGTTGACTTCAATGAGCTTGCTAGTGGGTTGTCCATACTTTGCGGTGGAAGTCAAACGGACAAGGTACGCGCTGCGTTCAACTTATACGACGTGAACCATGATGGTTACATTTCGTTAGGTGAGATGCGTCTCTACTTGACGTCGGTCTTCAAAGTACTATTCGAAGTGAATCCTGATAGTGAAGCGCGAATGGGTGTGACACCCGAGGAACTGGGCGAAATTACAGCGGAGCAAGCGTTTGTTGAAGCGGACCTAGACAAGGACGGCAAACTTTCCTTTGCGGAATTCAGTCAGTGGTATATGCAGCCTAAAAATGTTGGCGATTTACCTATGCCGGCGGTGCTTGGCGAACCTGAGCAGCAGCTGCAGCAGCAGAAGGGGAAGCAACAGCAGCGAATTCCCGATTGGGTGAGTCTTGATGTGGTGAAGCAGATGACGAATTTGGAGAAGTACACGGCCGATGAAGTGTTTGAGATCTTCGCAAACCGATGCTCGGAGGACGGAACTCTATCACGCGAGGCATTTGAGGAATGCTTTGAGCAGCTGGTTGACGAACAGTACAAGAACGACGAAGCCAACTTGACCCGACTACGGCTGATCTTGAACAGGTTATTCGTGATTTTCGACGAGGACCATAACGGCACAGTTGATTTCTGCGAGTTGTGTAGTGGCCTATCAGTTCTATGTGGAGGTTCTCGCGAGGAAAAGGTCCGAGCTGCGTTTTCGCTTTACGATCTTAACCAAGATGGTTTCATCTCACTGGATGAGATGGTGCGATACTTGGCAAGTGTCTTCAAAGTGCTGTACGAAACCAGCCCAGGGACAGATGAGAAACTTGGTGTGCAACCAGAGGAATTAGCTACTATTACGGCTGAGCAGTGCTTTTTGGAGGCTGATCTAAACGAGGATGGCAAACTGAGTTTCGACGAGTTTGTGGTGTGGTACTCGAAGTCATCAGGCTTTGAGGCACCTGCAGCCGGTGTGGGCACCATCCTAGCTCAAGATGGACGACAAGGCATGAATGGCAATGCAAGTGAAAGTCGCAGCGACGGTGCTATTCAGCAGGAAAACAACAAAGAAAGCAGTCACCACAGCGGATCTCCTGCGCCCGAGTCGCCAAGGAAAACAGTGTGGGGTACTGGAAAGGGTCCCAACACCAATAGCACCACTCCTCCTGTGAGCTTTCCGCCTGACAAGATTTACGGTATGATGGGGTCCAATGGTGACGCACTGCTTTCGCCGAACTCAGCGTCCGCTCTGAATATGAACAGTTCTAATATGGAGCACGTACGGCAACTCTTGAAGTTGGATACGTACGAAGTCAACGATGTGCTTGAGATATTCGCTGAGGCTGCACCCTCCGGTGAACTAACCTTCGCAGCCTTCAAGAAGTGTTTCGACCAGATCATTCGGTTGGCTGGCGGACACGATACACCCGAAGAGCGACAAGAGGCTGATGTGATGATTCGTCGGCTTTTCCGCGTATTTGATACGGATAACAGCAACACTGTTGACTTCGGTGAGCTCGCGAGTGGCCTGTCAGTCCTCTCCGGATCGAGCATGGATGACAAGGTGCGGGCAGCGTTCCAGCTGTACGACATCAACGGAGACGGATACATCACGCAGGAAGAAATGATCAGCTACATGACGTCAATCTTTAAAGTCATGTACGAGACAACTGACAGCACGAAAACCAAAATGGGTGTCTCCCCTGAAGAGCTTGCCCGCGCCACGGCAGAACAGTGCTTCAAGGAGGCCGACTTAAACGGTGACAACAAGCTCAGCTTTGAAGAATTCAAGAAGGTACGGTCATTCAATGATACTCAACGGTCTCCATGTCCTGTTGGCTAATGATGTTTTTTGCTTATTGTTCTGCCGCAGTGGTGTACGTCGGGAATTTGAAAGGAATACGGAGCTTGTGAAACTAAAATGAATGCATTCGTTGTTGAGCGAGTTTTGCCTTTTTCACTGAAGGATCTGGAGCTCAGGGTCTTGTAGGAAAGCATCATCAATGTCGACGTCGAGGTTCATGTCAAAGATGAGCTTGTCGAGACCGATACCTCCCTCTTCTGCCATGAGGTCTGTGAGTGCATCGAGAAGGCTTTCGCTGACATCAGCTGCACGTGCACATACGTGTTAGGCTTTTCATGATGCAGCAGGCAGTCTACTAGACTCCTTACCATGGGCGTCAAGTAGCCGATTGCGAATTTGTTTGTGTTCGAGCCCCACTCGATCAGTGAAATCTTGAATAGCGGCTGCTCTTGAAAGAAAATCGTCTTCCTTGTCGTTGTCCTAACCAGCAATGAAAGCGTGCCGAATGTCAGGTGAAAACGCTCAGAAGGAACTGGTAGCGTGCGTCGAGTGAGGTAGTACTTACCAGTGTGCACACAAGCCTTAGCGCGAGTTCCTCCTCAATCCCGCTAATGCTGTTTGGGGGACGGGGTGGGGCACATAACAATTTGAATCTTTTGGCCGTAGAACTGGGATAAGCCGTCGCACGAGCGTACCATTCCGCTCTGCAATCAGGAGACGAAGGAGGCATAGCAGCAAACTGCAAGCTCTCTGTCTCAACAATAGTCTGTGGTGGCTCCCGCTCGACTACTGGTGGTTCAAGTGAAGCTAGTTCTGGGTTACCACTGGTGTCTGTGGTATCAGAATTCCTGTCCAAAAGCAAATCACCAAATCGCTCGTCAGACTTCAGCACGCGTTGAACGTGCTCAGTAAAACTACGTACTCTGAAACATCCCTCCCTTTAGCCGCATTGTTGACGGTGCCAACTTTACGTTGCTGCACAGGGGCTTCTACGACAAGCGAATTAGATCCGATAGTTGTTTTGGTTCGAATCGTGCACTACGTACCCGCTTGCAGGGGTCCACACTTTCTTCGTTTGGCCACGTGGTCAGACTCCGCTGCATTCAGCACCAGCCCTCGCTTCTTCATCACAGCTCCATCGTTAGCCATCATGCTTGGCTTGGGAGCAAAAGAGAAGCTACTCCGGATACCAATCCGTGGAGCCTTCTCGCTGACTGTGCCGCGATTTGGAGGCTGCTTGCCAGTCTCGACCTCCTTACTGCTGCGCGCCGAGTTTTTCAAGTTCAACCCATCCACGCCCTCAGTGCGTACACTTTTGCAGGGGAATGCGTTCTTCTTGCCCTCGTGGGCAACAGACTCCGCTGTCTTTCGCTTTTTTGCTGCAGATGACTTCGTATCCGCCCGGAAAGCAAACGATAGAGACCCCTTCACTTGCGGCTTGAACAAGAGCTCCTTGCCTGTCTTGCCAACGGTGGCTGCGCTCGTCGCTGGCTTAGTGCTCTTTTTACTGAGTCCACCGATGGCAAACTTGCCCAGAAATGGCTTTGCAGCAGCTAATGGAGGCAGCGCAGGCTTTCCCGTTGCTCCCCCCGCAACTTTAACGGCTTCTCCGGTCTTGGACAGAATCTTCATAAAGCCGAACCCTCCAGCGCGCGTTTTCAACGAGTCTTTGGCGGCTGGTGGCCGAGCACAGCTGTTAGCCGCAAAGACACTAGCCTTGTTGTTCTCTGTTAGACGACCACCAACCACTATGAACACCGAAACAGCAAAGCAAAATCGACACACAGGCAACGTTGCTGTCAGCAGGATTCACACTTACTCGCTTTCTCCGCGGGAGCGCCAGCACCTGCCGACGCGAGGAACTTGGGCTTGGCTTCCCGACTCGAATCTTTCTCTACAAAGCGCGTACGGGTCCACCTTAGAACCCAGCTAGACAAGGCAAAGCGCTGCAATCGTATCCCAACCGCACGCACTTGTCAACAGCGGCAACGGATCCTTCGAGACTCGCAGCTTGAATTTGCCTTTGCCTACGGGCGCAGAGGACTTCTCTGCAGCCGCTCTGCCGAGGCCGCCGCCTCTTGTTCGCAGTCCGAGCCGCTCCATGCCAGTCTGAGAGCTGCTGTAGTTTCGCTGGCCTCTGCGTCCGGCGTGGCAAATTGCGGAATGAGGCCGGGACGCGGAGGGATGCGGAAACTTCAAGTTGAAGTGCGAGAGTGATGGTCAGGGAAACCTGTCTCAACCTGATTACCGATTGCTGTCGCGCTGTCTTCGATAGAGAGCTACAAGAGCGAGCTCCGCCTGTGCGCCGAAGCTGTCGTCGACCTGCCGCAGGTTGCGGGAGCGCACCTTGGCGCGGAAATCCTTGGGGCTCAGCGAAGCAAACGCGTGGTGGCCGACCAACAGCTCCAGTAGCTGGTGGCACGCTGATTGGTCGGAACCCATGTATTGCTGCAGAAGCGAGATCAGCATGTGGTCCCATACGAAGCTGACAAAGGCGCCACTAGGACACTGCCCCAGCAGCCAGCAGACGTCGGTCGTGCTCGGCAACGAGGCAACAGCACGCCCCGTCATTTCGTCATCTTGCCCTGGCTGTGCCTTGGGTCGCTGCAGGCTTTTGTAGATATGCAGCCAGTCCGCCTCGCTCAATGTTGCCCACCCACGCACGTCTTCAACTGCAGCTGCTCGGGGCTGCACGAAGTGTTTCCTCGCGCTCTCCTTCGCTTGGTCTATAGAGACCGTATTCACTCCACCGACAGGGTTGTTGCTGGTGCTCCGCGACGGCGGTGACGGCGGCGGTCTCCCTACGAGCTGCGCTAGTGGGAGATCCGTTGCCGGCGGCAGCAAGCTCGAGATCGGGAGCTCCGGCCGCGGCAGCACGAACTCGTCTTCGATGCGCACGCGCTCTAGCCGAA